>SSNR01000083.1:823812-835043 GCA_006937965.1 Callopanchax toddi
CCCCCCCCCCCCCCCCCCCAATCTTCTGTGGGGGTTACTTTAAACCATTTCTACCGTTATTCTACACACAGAAATCACTTTAAAACTTCAAATAAATAAACGTAGTGGGTTCTGTTGCTTTTCTCCTCTTCAAAGTCTCACATTTATTTATTACATTGTCTAAGGAAGCAAAACCTTTATTCTTATGAGATACCAATATATATCCCCCTCAATGTGCAGCAGGTCATTTTTATTTTTAACAACTGGTATGGGGTCCCTCTCTCTCTTTTGCTCTCTCTCTCACACACAGAACCTCTGTTGATCACGCTTACACAAGTGTCCAAAAAACAAACAAAACTCATAGTAGCAGACTCCGACACACACTTTTGATTGCCTCACTTGTCACCAAATTAAAAATATATATGTTTTTATTTTACTTTAAGGTTCACCCAGTCTAAAAGAAAAAGGTTGAATTGATCCATCCAACAAAAGAAAATCAAACAAAAAACAAAACTATTTTAACTTCTCTCTGGGTGAAGACTTGCTATAAGACAATTTTATGTCATCATTACTGTTATACGTTAAATATTTATATAGAATCACATAAGAAATAAAAACTGATCAAGTTGTTTCTTTAATAATAAATAGTTTTAAAACACTAAGCATTTCAATTATTATGACACTTTTCTTCCATAGCCTTTAGTCAGGAGTGAGTGGTGACACTTGTTTGTTTGATCTTGTTTTTAACTGTTTTATTGGTATGGGTATGTTTTATGTTTATTTCAGTGTTCAGCACTTTGGTCAATCTTTGTATTGTTTTAAAGTGCTTTATAAATAAAGCAGCTATGCTATTATTGATGATGAATCAAACCCTTGTTCTGACTCTTTTGGAGTGAAAATCATGGCCCATACCTTTCCAAGCCTCCATCCAACAGACACATGTCAATCGAGTTGATTCCACCACGGGTTGGTAGTCCGCAATAGTCTGCTTCATTCCAGGACCTCCATCTCAGACCCCGACAAAAACACATCCATCCATTTTCTGTAGCCGCTTATTCCTCCACAGAGGGTCGCGGGGCAGCTGGTGCCTATCTCCAGCGGTCAAGGGGCGAGAGGCGGGGGACACCCTGGACGGGTCGCCAATCCATCGCAGGGCCACACAGAGACGAACGAGACAAACAACCACACACCCACTCACACCTAAGGACAATTTACCAGCCCAATTAGCCTGACAGTCATGTCTTTGGACTGTGGGAGGAAACTGGAGTACCTGGAGGAAACCCACGCACGCATGGGGAGAACATGCAAACTCCACGCAGAGAGGCCGCAGAGCCGGGACGCGAACCCACGACCTCCTTGCTGCGAGGCAAAAAGTCAGAAACATTTAAAAGAAAACCTGAAATCCGTTTGTTTCACCATCTGACCTGTCTACATATTGCACACACTCAACTTTTTACCTCCAAAAAGCCTGATGTCTTTATGTCTGAACCGGATTCCTGTGAGCTCCCCCCCCAGGGGTCTGTTCTTAACATCAACCCCATTTGACCAGCTCAAACCAGCTTTAACTTTTATAAACTAGAATCAAGTTGTTCAGTCCAGTGGATTCACTNTCCAAGCCTCCATCCAACAGACACACGTCAATCGAGTTGATTCCACCACGGGTTGGTAGTCCGCAATAGTCTGCTTCATTCCAGGACCTCCATCTCAGACCCCGACAAAAACACATCCATCCATTTTCTGTAGCCGCTTATTCCTCCACAGAGGGTCGCGGGGCAGCTGGTGCCTATCTCCAGCGGTCAAGGGGCGAGAGGCGGGGGACACCCTGGACGGGTCGCCAATCCATCGCAGGGCCACACAGAGACGAACGAGACAAACAACCACACACCCACTCACACCTAAGGACAATTTACCAGCCCAATTAGCCTGACAGTCATGTCTTTGGACTGTGGGAGGAAACTGGAGTACCTGGAGGAAACCCACGCACGCATGGGGAGAACATGCAAACTCCACGCAGAGAGGCCGCAGAGCCGGGACGCGAACCCACGACCTCCTTGCTGCGAGGCAAAAAGTCAGAAACATTTAAAAGAAAACCTGAAATCCGTTTGTTTCACCATCTGACCTGTCTACATATTGCACACACTCAACTTTTTACCTCCAAAAGCCTGATGTCTTTATGTCTGAACCAGATTCCTCTGAGCCCCCCCCCAGGGGTCTGTTCTTAACATCAACCCCATTGGACCAGCTCAGACCAGCTTTAACTTTTATAAACTAGAATCAAGTTGTTCAGTCCAGTGGATTCACTCTGCTTTATTTATCCAAAGTCCCAAATTTATTATTTTGATCCGTATGTCAACTATATATTTTTTTAACTTTTAATTGAAATTTTCTTTTTTGTTTCAGAAGGAAAAACCCAAACAGAATTCATACGTAAACACAAACCAATATATGAATGAAAAGAAACAGAGAGAATAAAATGTCTCATCGTCTCTGCCCCCTTTTTACTAAATAATACACAAATGCTTTATCACATTCCTGATTGTTCTGCTTGATCACAGACACCACTCCATTCATTACCTTGATTTAATACTCTTTAAAATATATTAAGTGATCGAGAATATTTTATATCCATAGGTTATTTTTCACACCGTTTACAGAAATTCACAATTCCTTCAATTCAGCAGCAGCTGTTGTTCTGTTTGACAGGTGACACTGGAACGTTAAGTAAGGTTGTTTAGTCCCGCCTCAGCGTCCCTATTCTTCTAAACCTCATCCAATCCAGAAATACAACTAAAGACAAAACAATCTGGACCCCACCACACACACACACACACACACACACACACACACACACACACACACACACACACACACACACACACACACACACACTAGCTGACCAACCACTGAAGTCAACGGCTGCAACTCAAAGAGAAAAAGTTTTGGGTTCATTAAAGAAGACCCTAACCCTAACCTTAAAGGTTTATCTAAAAGACACAAATTAAACCTCAACACCTGATTATTTCTGCCTGTTGACTGCGTCTCAACTTGATCTAAAATCCTCTCAGCCCTCCAGAAGGAGGAACGTTATCTGAACCATAAAACATCTGTAGCCCTGTTCAGGGATTCAACCACAGGTTTATAAGATTTACTGTCCGACTTGTAGAAACGTTTAGAGGTCGACTAAAAAAGAAAGATTAATTACAAGAATCGTATTAAAAGTTTCTGAGAACGAGTTTAAGGTGATTTCCTCCTGAACGCTTCCTGCTCTGGTTAGCCGTTAGCTCCTTCATCCTGATTCTCCACACTGAGATTCCTCCGACTGACTCATCAGAACTCCACATGACGCCTGTAAATAACCGAACTATCCCTTTAAACCTGAGCTGATGCGTGCTAAAGGTTCACACTGCGATGGAGGTTAGCTTGTAAAAACTCTGATGTTACCACGAGTCAGAAACGAGAGTTAGATGAAGCTTCAGACATCAGAGCTAACACAGGATTAGCAAAAGCATCTCTTTCCAAACCTCTCTCTCCCTTGCACTTTTCCTTTCTTTATCCTCCTCCTCCTCTTCTTTCAGCCTCTCTCTGCGTTGCTGCTCCTCCTCTCGGTTCTGTTGGACAGACAGAACGTCGGCCCAGGCCTGAGCCTGACCCGACGCTCTGTGGAAGGCCTGCTGCAGCTGCTGAAGCTGACCCAGAAGCTGCCTGCTCTGATCGGGGGTCAGGTCCTGTGCCCTCTCAGAGATGAACAGCTGGATGTCAAAGATCAGATGGTTGACCTCACTGGACCGGGTCGACAGGGAGGACTGCAGCTCCTGAGATCCAAGAGGGAGAAAGTACCAGTTTGTCACTGGGCTGTGACTGATGGAGAATCCTTCATCTTGACATATGTCGTATCAAACGCCGTCGATGTGTTTTGGTATCATTCTGTCCTCTTTACTTGTACCAACTATTAAAACACCCCCACAAAACGCATGCTAGCCTTCAGGCTGTTAGCATTATTTAGAAGTGAAAAACAAAAATGAGAATATGCTAGTAAAACAATGTGACAAGAATTGATTTCTGTTGTTGAATACATCGTTATTGTGATCATTTTGAGCTTAACAGCTGATGTTCTTGTGACGTTTAGTCCCACACTGTCTCCATTACGTCTCTTTCTGTTAGAGATCCGGTCCCTCTTAAAGTCGTCTCACACTTCTTCAACTTTCTAACCCTAAGACACTAAACTGAGGAAGGTTCCAGATGCCTGAGACGACTCTGTGGTCATCTAGAGAGAAAATACATCTGGGAAACTTTTCAAACCTTTAAAGGCACACTATGCACACTAAATACTATATTATTTTAAATAATTTAATAAGGCACACTGCTAATAAGTGTGTAATAAACACATTATGACTGTTTAACATCTAATAGGGACTAATAATTATGCTAAAACTTTTATTTTACACCCGTTTTCCTTTCCTGGTATTGGCTTTTAAAACTAAAAGAATTGAATGTTATTTTAAGTATTTGGCCTGACAGCAGACAGCTCACCTTGCAGAGGTCCAGCTGCTGACTGATCTCATCATGGCTCCCATCCTTTTTGTCCATTCCTTCCATCTCCTTCAGCCAGGACAGCAGCTTGTCCACTTTTTGTCCCAGTGACTTCTGCTCAGCTGTCACCGCGTCCTAAAACAAACATCAAACTGGTAAAAATCTGCAGCTGATCGTAGCCTCACATCACTTCCTGCCATCAGTATTTTCACCTTGAATGAGTCTCGGTGATCTCTCAGACTTCGCAGGACGCCGTCAGAGAGAACTTTAGCAGCCTCGTATCCGCGAGCCAAGCTCCGCCCATCTTTCTCCAGGGCCAATAGGAGCTGTGGAGGAACGTCGTCTGGTTTGGGATTGACCAGTCGCTCAGCAGCCTCCACTTCTTTACTGATCTCAGGCTCTAAGTCACGCAGTTCAAGGTCTAGATTCTGGAAAAGCCGATTATAAAAACAAACGTTTAATTGATGCAGTTCGGCTGCACTGATCCCTAAAACAGCTAAATGTGGCGTCAGGATCTGACCTCCGTCTGCTGGATGATGTCGTCCAGCCCGACGAGGCCGCGGCCCACTGACTGCTGCTGCTGCTGTTTGAGTCGGACCTCGATGTGTCGGATTATGGAGACCAGAGCTACGATCCTCTGGTCATGTTCTAAACACTCCTGGCGGACTAACGATGACTAGGAAGAGAGGAAAGAAAAATACATCAAATCAAAGTTTAGACACTCATAATCATTAATGACACAAACCTAAACCTTTACCTTGCTAACGGTGGATGTTCCTCCTCTAGTTGGAGCAGCTTCTCGACTCCCGCTGACCTTTTCTTCATCTTCTTTCCACCTGTCAGGTGTTTTATTGGTCTCAGTCTCTCTGGGTGGTCCTGACTCACCTGAAGCCACAGCTTCTGTTTCTGGAGACTCGACATGTAGCTGCAGGACTTGTAAAGACTCAGGAACATCAGGACTTTGTGCTTCAGGTCGTGTTTTTATCTCCTCTGTTTTTTCAGGATGTGAACCAGGAGCCACAAACTGAGCTGAGAACTGGAGGTCCTGTTTGACTGAACCATCCTGAGATGAGTCAGCAGATTCACTCGCCTCCAGATGCAGCTCTTCAGTCTCTAGGACACGTGGACTTTGTTGAAGAGTTTCAGCTGCTGGTATCTCCTCTGAAGACCTGAGGACCTCCCCCACTGACTGATCAGGGTGTGTTTTACCTTCATGTTCCTCAGTCCAACCTGAGATAACTACATTTGGTGATTTCTGAGTGGATTTTGTCGGCTCAGAACCATCAGAACCATCTTTGTCTGGAACTTTTGAACTCTTTGATTTTTTGCTCTTCTTGTTTCTTTTNAAAACTCCCAGGCTGCTAACAGAGGAGGACAGAGGTACTTAAAGTTACGCAGGGGCGCCAAACACAGCCACCACAACCGAGAAGGGTCTGGCTGCGGCCGCTGTGGAGCTCCACAGTAACCGGATACACGTGACCTCCACAGTAGCCAGAAGAGAGGCACCTGGGTCAACAACCCTCCCCCTAACCCTAACCATAACCCTAACCAATTCCGGTACGGTATACAGAGGTTGTGTAAAAGTCTATTTAATTGAAGTTTCGTGTTTCCGGTTACTGTGGAGCTCCACAGCGGCTGCAGCCAGATACTATTGCCACAACCGGTGACCTCACCCGGAAGTGATGGCAGCAAAGAGCGCTGGGAGGCTGGGTAAACAAACCTCATCCTTTTTATAGGGCGCCCTCTTGAGGTGATTGGCTGATGCAACAGCCAATCATCCTGCTACATAACACAGGTCCTCCTAGTGATATATCTTCATGATCCGAGAGATTTTACCACTTAAACTCAGAAATATTAGTCTAAATCTTTCAAATATATGTCTTCAGACCCTGGAAATTCGTTTTTAGTGTTCGATCTGCTGATAATCGTGACAACTTCAGCTCCAAACTCCAGCGCAGCTCCCTCCGCCATTTCAGCTTCAACACCGGCTATTTCTTATAATAAAACTACATTACCCAGAATTCTGTTACGTAATGATGTCATTGATGTCGGGACTCTAATTGGGTGATCAGTATATCATTCCCAGCATGCATTGTGGCGAAAATAAACTATTTTGATCAAATTTTGCTCATTTATCACCACAAAATGGACGCACAAACGCACCTTTATCTTAGCCTGAATAAAAAACCATAAAAGTCTTACTTGTGCTTGAAAAAACATGTTG
This sequence comes from Callopanchax toddi, assembly GCA_006937965.1. Classification (NCBI taxonomy): domain Eukaryota; kingdom Metazoa; phylum Chordata; class Actinopteri; order Cyprinodontiformes; family Nothobranchiidae; genus Callopanchax; species Callopanchax toddi. The sequence continues at coordinate 830,546 of SSNR01000083.1, forward strand.
AAACGCTATTGTTACTTAGTTTGAAGCTCTTTGTTGTTAAAAAGTGCAACCATGACTCTAAGTGGTTTTCTAGTGGCATAAGAACGGTCATGACGCCTGCTGGCCACTAGAGCGCCCAACGACCTGGTCGTAAACATGTTGTCGTAAACCTGCTGACCACGTCATGAGCAGAATGTGAAAACATGCCTCTCTGTGAGGCTTGCAGATCCATGGTTGTAACTTGCTCTGCTCTTGACATAGACAACATGTTTACGACCAGGTCTTTGGGCGTCCCAACAATAGACATCATATATTGGTAGACCCCGTAAAGGCCGCTCTGAGGCAAGAAATGCGGCAGCCATCTTGGGCCGGTCGTCACATCGGCAGAGTTCCAGCTGCAGTGATACCTGAACACTGTATTCCTGTCCAGATCTGCGGACTTTTGAGAACAGGACTCGAGGGATTACTTTTCAGAAGTAAGATTGAACAGTTTGATTGTTTGCATTTTGTAAATATAGTATTACTGTATCGTATTTATTTATGTCCACCGGGGAAATCTTAATCTAACATTAGCTACATGTTTAGTCCAGAAAGCTGAGACTAAAAGGGACAAATAATGGATAAAGTATTATTTACTACTGAATGTTGTTTTTAATGAGATGGAGTTTCAAACTTTTGCACAGTACTGCATGGGAAATCTGAAATGCTCTAAATAGTCTGTAGGATTTCTTTATAAACTATATTTACATTTGAGATGTTTGAATAACCTGAGCATCTCAGGTGGAGCAAGTTTACTTCAGCAGAAAATACCAGAGGAGAAAACAGTTTAAAGAAACCTTGTTTTTTATATTATATTATCAAATAAAATTCTGCAGTTTTCTCAAAGTGTTTTCATGTTTGGTGTTAGAAGCAAATGTTAGACTGAAGGATCTCAGTTTCCACTAGTGTGACGATTTGGGGAGATTTTTGTTTTGATTTGTTTTGTTTTTGGTTTTTTAGGGTCAATAGTTGACCGTTGAATAGTTTAATGACGACTTCAGCAGCACTGGGTCATCAGCACTGGGTCATCAACAGAAATAGTTTTTTGTTAAAGAAATGTTCAAAGAAATTTGAAGGAAGAAGTGAATATGGGTTATGTGAATAAAATGATAAGATAAAAATAGGAATAAAATAGAAGAATGAAGACCTTGTTTGTAGTTTTTTGTGTAGACTCTCCCAAACTCCTGTTTTTGTTTTGAAGGTTTTCCATAAAGACATGAGGAAGAAGTGTGAGGAGGCCTTAAAGAGAGAAGACTTCACAGCATTTTAAACCAGATGGTGAGACTCAGAGATGAGTTATTCATCCATCTTCAGCTTCCAGCTCACCTCCAGACAGTGAGTGTTTCCTAAGACTGTCACAATTTATAAATGAAAGTATCCTGTAAATATCCTGTTATCAATAACAGGGCAGAGTGAGCTACTGATCCCTCAGAACCTGTCAGATGTCTCGTTTCATTAAACCTGATAGGATCATATCTGAGTGGCCCTTCTGAAGAGGTTTCTAACTCCAGGAGGCCCCAGACCTCAACTGGGAGCCACAGGTTTATAATAAAAATAATATATGATTTTTAAATATTATGCTTCTTTATTTTAGCCTGAAAGAGCAGGACTACACCTACCTCCAGAAGAGACAACAGACCTCAACCTCACATCCTCAACCTCAGCCTGATGATGTCAGTGTTTCTGCTTACATCAGATCATAATAGTCATAAATCCATAAATATGGACATATTGAAATCTCACCTGTATGCTGCACACTTATGCACTCCTGCACTCACACACACACTCGCACACAATGAAACTTTAACTTTTGTTCTTAAGATTTTAAACTAAACTGTGAAAGCAGGACAGGAGGACACAGAGAATCAGGGAGTTTTCCCTCAGACTCCTCTGACCTGGTCCTAAGGCCTACAGACACCTCAGAGATGTCCCCTCTCACGTCCACGTCCACTACACAGTTAGTCCACATGTTCTCCAGTTCATTGTTTACAAAGGACTGGAGCAAATATGTTAAGTAGTTCATTTTCTATTTTTTTCCCAGGAGGCTGTGTTAGTCTCTACCAGCATCGTTGGAAACAGAAAATCTCTCTCCTCTTTCAGGAGTTTTAGCTCCTGTAATACTGTCAGTTTGTTCAAATGTAAATATTGTTTATAGTTTGTGTCGTCTACTTGTTCTCCACACTGTGTTCTATAACCTTTGTCTGTGTACTCATATGTACTATTGTACTAAACTTCCTTTAGTTTTACGCTGTATCAACAGTCTGGACACTTTTAAAAAGCAGCTGAAGACTCAATCATTTTAAACTGCTTTTAATTCAATCTTTTGTATCCTGGTATTTAACCATCTTTATTTGTACTTTGATCATTATGTGTTTTTAAATATATTTTTAATATATTTTTATATATAATAGATTTTAATATATTTGTAATTAGTTTTATTTTTAAATAGTCTTTTATTTTATCTTTATTTTAATTTATTTTATTATTTTTATTTGTTTTAAATAGTTTTGTTTTAAATAGTTGTTATTTTTAGAGGGTAAATGCCTTTGTATGCATTATGTGTTTTTATCTGCTATTTAATGTATTTTAGTTTGATTTGATCAGTTTTTAATTCATGTTTTTATTCCTGATTTTAGTGTGTTTCTTCATTTTTATGGATCAGGATGTCTGTCAACAAAGTAAATTGTTGATTTGGTTCTTTGTCTTTTAATCAGGTTTTATTTTGATGTTTTTTTTGTGAAACACTGATTTATTTCTGTAAAGGTTGCTATGGAAATAAACTTTACTTACTAAACTTTATATCTGAATTAAAATATATATTATATCTGTATATAATATATGTATATATCATATACGTATATATTATATACAAATATATATTATATTTGTATATGTGTATATAATATACATGTATGTGTATTATATATTTTATATAATTACTAATATATATATAACAATATTTATTAGGTAAAATATGTATATTACACATGAAATGTACTGTATAAGTCTATTAAAATGGCTGAGTAGTACTTTCTGCTTCTGTCATATAGGATTGTGTGTTTTGCAGAATATTCTATTACTACAAAGCCAACAATTAATAAGAAATAGTCCGAACTATCTGTCCTGTATTATAGCTAAATGTTTCGCGTTTGCAAAGAAAAAAACCGCATGAAAATCAGTTTAGTATTTATGGAGTTATGATTTAATAAACGCGCTGAAGCGTCATTGCTCCGCCAAACAGTTTACAGTGTGGAGCTGAGGCGACCGGCCCAAGATGGCGGCCCCACCGCTCACCAGCGCCTACAGGGAGTGGCGGCCTTTACGGGGTCTATCAATATATGATGTCTATGGTTGGGGCGCCCAAAGACCTGGTCGTAAACATGTTGTCTATGTCAAGAGCAGAGCAAGTTACAACCATGGATCTGCAAGCCTCACAGAGAGGCATGTTTTCACATTCTGCTCATGACGTGGTCAGCAGGTTTACGACAACATGTTTACGACCAGGTCGTTGGGCGCTCTAGTGGCCAGCAGGCGTCATGACCGTTCTTATGCCACTAGAAAACCACTTAGAGTCATGGTTGCACTTTTTAACAACAAAGAGCTTCAAACTAAGTAACAATAGCGTTTCAACATGTTTTTTCAAGCACAAGTAAGACTTTTATGGTTTTTTATTCAGGCTAAGATAAAGGTGCGTTTGTGCGTCCATTTTGTGGTGATAAATAAGCAAAATTTGATCAAAATAGTTTATTTTCGCCACAATGCATGCTGGGAATGATATACTGATCACCCAATTAGAGTCCCGACATCAATGACATCGTTACGTAACAGAATTCTGGGTAATGTAGTTTTATTATAAGAAATAGCCGGTGTTGAAGCTGAAATGGCGGAGGGAGCTGCGCTGGAGTTTGGAGCTGAAGTTGTCACGATTATCAGCAGATCGAACACTAAAAACGAATTTCCAGGGTCTGAAGACATATATTTGAAAGATTTAGACTAATATTTCTGAGTTTAAGTGGTAAAATCTCTCGGATCATGAAGATATATCACTAGGAGGACCTGTGTTATGTAGCAGGATGATTGGCTGTTGCATCAGCCAATCACCTCAAGAGGGCGCCCTATAAAAAGGATGAGGTTTGTTTACCCAGCCTCCCAGCGCTCTTTGCTGCCATCACTTCCGGGTGAGGTCACCGGTTGTGGCAATAGTATCTGGCTGCAGCCGCTGTGGAGCTCCACAGTAACCGGAAACACGAAACTTCAATTAAATAGACTTTTACACAACCTCTGTATACCGTACCGGAATTGGTTAGGGTTATGGTTAGGGTTAGGGGGAGGGTTGTTGACCCAGGTGCCTCTCTTCTGGCTACTGTGGAGGTCACGTGTATCCGGTTACTGTGGAGCTCCACAGCGGCCGCAGCCAGACCCTTCTCGGTTGTGGTGGCTGTGTTTGGCGCCCCTGCGTAACTTTAAGTACCTCTGTCCT
>SSNR01000083.1:835129-869372 GCA_006937965.1 Callopanchax toddi
GGGGTGTGTGTGTGTGTGTGTGTGTGTGTGTGTGTGTGTGTGTGTGTGTGTGTGTGTGTGTGTGTGTGTGTGTGTGTGTCCTGCTGTTCACCAAGACAACAAAAGGAAGGTCCCAACACACACAATGTCACAGTGTCTCATGTAAAAGTGGCTTTGAGCCCAAACATGCTTGCTAGCTGATCTTGAGTCGGTGTGTGAGCGACTGTTGTTCAGCATGTTGTGTGTTCACAGCGTGTGCATTTTAGAAAATCACTTTTGACTTGATTTGGTTTAACAGACATCTCAGACCCAGTTCAGACGTGGATTCAGATCTAATTCAAAGTGGGAAAATAATTCAGTTTTTGCTGGATGATGGTCTGAACCGGGTCTCTGCATGTAGTGATCCATCATCACGTTGTGAAATCATGTCATTAATGTGTTGTCATGCTTACTCTTATAATAAGCAGGCGAGGCGTGTAAACTCCGTTTTCAGACTTTATTCTTTCAGACCGATTTCGCCCTCCTTGTACAACGCCACTTCTACAGCTCCAGGGCTCCCCCTTGTGGCCTGTGTGGTAATTAAGTTCTTCCTGAACTAAATACATAACACTTCGGTGCATTTAACAAGTGAAACATAATTAATCTACATTTAAATCTTACTTTATAACAGAATAGTAAATTCATTTGTACCTCAGACAGGACATTTAGGTTAACAGCAGAAGTATATTCACTACAACATTTTAAGGCTGTACAGTGAATAAAAATGTAAGCAACATTAAACTAACAGACTTTCCCAGATGTGTATAAAATAGTACTAGTAATTAATACGTAAAGTACTGGAATCACTGAAGCAACAGTCAAAACAAACTTATCAGCAGCACTCCTGCTCCCTCACCTTCATCAAAAACTTGTTTCAAAACAACACAACACTAAATGTGTATCATATCAACATAATTTAACTATTACAGCAGAGAACGATGTAACTGGGTAGTATTTCAGTATTATTTGGCGTCAAAGATGGGGGAAAAAAAAGAAACTCCATTTTACAAACATTTTATTTTGTGCTTTAAGTAATTTTCTGCAGCATGGATTTCTCAGCTGCATGACAATTTATCCCCTCCCATTTCTCCAAGACTTTGACATCTGAAAAACATTCACACAGGGATTAATTCACACTGTCAAAGGTTTTATGAAATTACTTACAGAAATTGTGCTCTTTAGTTATATATAAAAAGGTAACGTTATGAGTTTGACTGTGTGAACAAACAGGCTGCAGGACTGAGCGCACGGTCTCTCTCCAAACAGGGAGCCCAGAAAAAACAATAAAGTATTGAGCTATAATGGCCAGTAGCTTTATCATTTTAGCGTTAGCTTGTGGACTCCTTGTATGTTGGTAGAGTGGCTGGTCTGGTAACCAGAGGGTCACTGGTTTGATCCCAGCTCTGACTGGGTTAGATTGTCGTTGTGTCCTTGGGCAAGACACTTCACCACCTTGTCTACTGGTGGTGGTCAGAGGGACTTGAAGGGCGCTGGTGCATGGTATCCCCGCCTCTGTCAGTGTGCCCCAGGGCAGCTGAGGCTACAACGTGGCTTACCACCATCAGTGTGTGAATTATAAAACCCTCCTCCTACACACCCACATTCTGCCATATGCCATATCTTTCCAGTGATCTTTTGCTCACCTGCTGTTTTATTTTGTAGAACTGTTTCCTGTTTTGGTCAGCGTTGCTTCCTGTCAGGCTAATTGTTCAAAGCTGGGATCAGTTCTGTTAATTATCTCCGTTAATAAAGACCTTTGACCTTTTTGTTCTTCCTGTTGTGTCCAGGTACGTCTTTGATTCTGGCTTCTGTTGTTTGGTTTGGATTTCCTGTGTCTTCTAAATGTTTTAAGTCTTTTTATCAAACATTCATTCTAAAAAGTCAAATCACAAATGAGAGAAAATGTTGGCTTCAAGTTTTCCTCCTAAGGAGAGACTCATGACTTGAAGACAAATGTCTGACCTGCTGAGCTCCAGCTGCCAAAAAATCCTCCAAAGAGCAAAATCTTAATAGAAATAGTTTAATAAGTATTTCACAACTTTTGGTTTTTATCATGAAAAATGACACTGAAAATTTAGTTTCAACACATCTAGAGGGAAATTTTAAGTTTGTAGCTTAGGTGGTCAAATTGACCCCAAATGACTAGAAAACTCCACAGACCTAAAAATAAGGACAGTTAAAAACAGAACTCGGTCCAGTTTGTGGTGGTTTCTCACAGATGCTTTTGTGAGGAACATGACAGGGTTGATCAAACCAACAATTCATATAGAGAACACTTGTTTCCCCCATCCTCGCACAGTCTTCTTTACCCCAGTTGTCTGGTTCTCCTTCTTTCCAAAAACTCAAACTAGGAGATGAAGAAAAGACGAGGTTAAATGAATCCTGTGAGGTTGGTAAACAAACTAAAATCTTTACAGCATCAGACCTCGTGTCCAGTGGAGATCCGTCGACCCAAATCCACCTGCCTTCTTCCTCTGAGTCCGTCAGTCCGATCCAGAACATGTGCTCCTCATTTTTCATGAATAACTCGTGTGTCAGGAAGTTCTTGACACAAAGTTAATCACAGTTAGAATTCTGATGCGAGGTGGAGAAACATGACCCAGTGCTTCATACCTGCTCCTCTCTGCTGTCGATCTTCACCAGGTCTCCTCCTCTCCATCTACAGGCGTCCCTGCTCTCCTCCCAGCTCAGGAACTGGGGGTTGAAATAATAACACGTTCCTTCATGGAGCTCCCAGTCTGCTCTTTTCTGCTGACATGTCTGGTCTTTGAACAGATGACAGCAAAGACTTAGAATCAGGTTCTGTAATGGTTCATTCAAAGTCCAGACCTCAACCTGACTGAAATGCTGTGACTGTACTGGACTAGGAGAGCTCAATGTCTGTCTGTCCATCCCCAAGTCACAGAGTCAACAGTTTTTTGCAGAGACCTCTCTCTCCCCAGCTACCTCCTCCAGTTCATCCTGAGGGATTCCAAGGTGGTCCCAGGTCAGCTGAGGGATACTTCTCCATCAAGTTCTGGCTCTTCTGGTGGGTCATGTCCTCCTTCGTTCACTGAGGACATGTGCAGCATCTTTACATTTCAGCTGCTTGTATTTGATCTCGTTATTTCTGTCATCACCCAAAACTTGAGCATAGTTAAAGGTTGGATTGTAGACTGATTACTCTGCAGCTTTACCTTTCAACTCACTTCTTTCATCACCATGATGTATCAGAACATTGTCCACATCACTGCAGGAGCTGCCCCAAACCATCTTCAATCTCCTGCTCTGTTCTAGTCTGACTCGATACTTGTACTCCTCCACCTAGAGCAGGAGCTCATTCCCAACATGGAGCTGGCTGTCCTTTCTGTGGTGGAGGACCGTGTCCTCAGAGTTCAAATGTTGAGTGTGCTTCTCTTTATCCCAGCAGCTCTCTCAGCTGCAAACCTTTCCAGTGCCCACCAGAGTTTCCAGTTCAGTGAAGCCAACCACCAACCTGCAGAAAGCAGCAATGCAACCTGTGACCCCCTGAACCAGAGACCCTCCACTCCTTGGCTGGGAATAGAAACTCTTTCCAAATTCTGTCCAAAAACCTAACTGTTGAAGTATCCCTCACAGGACACCCCCATAAACATCTGTAAACCTTCTACAAGTCAATAAAACACATGAAGACTGGTGGGGCAAACTCCCACACTCTCTTAAAGCGGCTCTCTGGAGCATTTTTCTCTGTATCAAAGTTTTCTAAATGTTCTAAATGATATTTCAGGTCTAAACTATGATCTATGGGTTGAGTTCCACAACATCTGTCATTCTGATGAAGACCCTCCTTCCTCCTAGAGACCCCTTTCCATTATTTCTTGCCGCCGACATTTTTCAGCCAATGAAATTCAAATGTCTGCATTCTCTCAACACGCACGCGCATCGACCAAACCTGTACCAGTAGGGGGCGCTGTCGTACAGGACGCTCCGTGTGTTTCTCTGCCGTCTCAGCCGTTCACTGAGGACTCACGGCTCATTTCTACTAAAAACCTACCCATTCTCCAGATAAAGACGGGTTTATTTTAATTTTTAAACCTTTCACCTCACAGAATGGCAAGGCTTGACAGGGTTACGCGTTTATTTTGGTCAGAAAGTTCATCCAGGGCCGAGTCAAGTTCAGCTTCAGAGTCCAGCAGCAGCTCTCTGCTAACAGAGCTAATATCAGAAGCAGCAGGGACAGAGAGGGCTCTTCAGACCCTCGTAGTGTTGTTGGAATAAGATTGTGAACTGTGAGTGATTAAACCCTACACATTGAGCTGTACAGTTCATGTCCGAAGTATATGCGCCGCGTGCACGCGCGCACACGCGACCGGACGCGCGTGTCGAGATGTTTTGAGGAGGAGCCTTTGGACGCTAGATTCAAAAACTGCTCTCCTGATGAAATCCTCCAGAGTGCCGCTTTAATGTTCTCACAAGAGCAAAGAGCTGGACTAGTGTTCCATGACATGAAACACGAGGCTGTAAGGATTCAGATTAAACTTAAAAACAGTCACAGATTAAAGCATCCAGCCGTCACTGTGGGAGACTTTAACCTGAACCTCGTGGACTCTTTCGATCCCTGACACTCTAACCCAGGAGATTTTTCTTTTTACCTTCGTTCTTCTCTGTCAGGGTTTGGAGACTTTGATTCTTGACCAATAAAGCTGAAAACAGAGGAGCCATCAGTTAGATCTGGTGGAGTGATGATGATGATGTGAGGTGGACTTCATTTTTCATTCACTGATTTTATATATGGTGTAATATATCACTGGTTGAAGATGTGGTAGAGTGGAATCTGTCCATTCCATGTTCTGTTGAGTTTGATTTGATTGGGAAGTCACACCTCTTACCTGACTGCTGTCATCAGCACAGGTTAGAACTGTTCTCCCATCAGTTTCTGACTCCCTGGCCCCATGTTACCCTCAGGTCAAACGTACAAGACCTTTTGTTTGTCCTGTGTACTAATTTTAAGGATCATTTCCTTGAAAAAAACTGTCTTTAAACAGATAAAGATAAAAAACTGGATCAGATTTAAAATCTAGTGAGATTAGCCTGCTTCTAAAAACAGGGACAGCACTGATTTAGACCCTTCTACAGTGTGTTGGATTCTTCACATAGTGAAGTGTTTCTCAGTGACTGAAGTTTAAACCCTGACAGCCTCACCTGACAGGTTCCTCCTCAGAGCTTCGTTCTCCTCCTTCAGGGTCTGGAGGCTCTGATTGGTCATGAAGGAATCTGGGTAAAGAAACTATAGCAGTTAGAAAATTGATTTAAGAGGTTCTTGAAAAATTCATCATCTGCTTGTGGTTCTCTGACATTTTAAACAGTTAAATCCATTAACTGAGTGAATCGGTTTAAACTCACTGAGTCTGTAGAGAACAATGAGAGCAGCAGCCAGCAGGACCACCAGAACCACCAGGACCACTTTCTCTAATGGACGCTTTGACTTCCTGTTGGGTTCTTCATGGAGAGAAGCAGCATCTTCACCTGAGGACCATTTAGAGGACAATCACATCAACATCTGGACTCACCTCACTACATCTGGACCCTCCTCTCAACATCTGGACCCTCCTCTCAACATCTGGACCCCCACCTCACAAGTTCTGGACCCTCCTCTCAACATTTGGACCCACTCTCAACATCTGGACCCTCCTCTCAACATCTGGACCCTCCTCTCAACATTTGGACCCTCCTCTCAACATCTGGACCCTCCTCTCAACATCTGGACCCTCCTCTCAACATCTGGACCCTCCTCTCTACATCTGGACCCTCCTCTCAACATCTGGACCCTCCTCTCAACATCTGGACCCTCCTCTCTACATCTGGACCCGACTTCCAGGTTATGAGGCGAGCTGAGTAGTCGCACGCCAAGCCTGCTCCTGCCCTGGCTTATCTTTTTACCACTTTATTCATAATCAGCTTGATCTGCCTGCACCTTTTTCTTTTTTTTTTTTTTTAACCCCGTGTCCTGTCCGGCTGTGGAGCAAACAGAATAATGTCTGAGTGCCAAAAACAAGCCCAACAGTGTTGCTGTTTCAGGTGAGAGGTTACAGCCACTGCTATAAAACTCCTCCTGATTTTTGTTTAAATATAACCCCCAAAATCTTTATTAGAATGTTTTTATGGTTGATTGGACATGGAGCCTGAAAGTGAAGGGAAGGGCACAGAAAGAGGGATGGGGGAGAAAGTAAACAGAAAAAGAAGAGAACAAGAGACGTGAAGAGTCCACTTCTAGACCTGTAAATAAAGCACAAACAAACAAAACAGGGAGAAAAGATACAACAGCAACAAACAGCATATGAATACACAACAGTTGTGATATTCTTCAAATGTATACGTATACACCAGTTCAAGAGAGTTCAGTGTCAACCACAGCCCCAGTCAATGTGTCTGAAAACACCTGAGTCGTCTTTATGTGAACACCTTGTGATCACCTGTGTGTATATATGCGCGCTTGTTTATGTAAGGTTTCTCTATCGAAACATTCAATAATAAGTTAGAGGAGCCACAGACCCGCCCCCAAGGCCCACGGAGGACGCAGAGGAGGTCCAGGCCCCAGATGTCCAGAGGTCACCCAGGGCACGGACACCCCAGGGAGACCGCCATCAGGGCAGTCGCTAAACTCTCCCCCAGAGGGCGCAGAGGCTCACCCCACGTGGGCCCCCCGGCAGTCGCCGCGCTAGAGCCCCTGGGGGGCCGCGGCTAGGAGCTCACAGGCACCGCCTGCAGCCGGCCATCCAGGGTAGATCTAGCCGGAACCAGAGACCCGAGACCCAGGAGCGAACCGGCCCCAGCAGAGGCCCGACCACCCCCGGGGGCCCAGATCCCACCAGGCTGCCACAGGAAGAAGAGCAGGCAGACGCCCCCAGCACCCAGACCCAGACCCCGAGACACCCCAGCACGCCACTGGAGAAAGGCACCACCAACGCCGAGGCGCAGCCAGGGAGGATAGTCTCTGCTGAGGAGGGCCTAGCATGTCACAGAGAGGGGGGGGGGGACGAAACCTGACAGAAAAACAGTCACACACAGACACAATCACGCTCCCTCCCTCATGCATGCACACACACATTCCTGCAAACATACCAAGACACACAATAGACGCTATACACCCACTCTCGCTCCCCATGCACTCTCTATGTTCAGGACCAGGGACCAGCGCCCTAAGGGTGAAGCCGGCCCTGAGATCCAGAAGATGGTCCCTCCCTTACTGAAGTGGGGATAAGCAGACCACCGCGCACCCCGCCGCAGCCGAGCAGCCCCCCCACCGCAGACCCCGACCAGACGGCCCGCTCCACTCCAGGCCCCAGGCAGCGAGCAGAGAACAGGGGTGTGTGAAGACCCCAAGTCTCCCCCCACCTGCTCCAATGTGGTGTTGATGCGTGTTGTAGTAAGATGCTTTTAAAAAGAGTGGGGGGCGGCCCGCCATCCCCCGCCCTGGATCCTAAGTGTCTAAATGTGTGGAGGTGGGTAATGACACCGGAGGAGAGGTTAGCCGGCTAGACCTCCCTCCCCCCGGGTATTACTGGGTGTAATTCCTCCAAAGACCCTAGATGCATAATGTAAGAATGGCTGGGGTGGAAGTGTTTAAATTGTGCAATAAAATTGGGCCACAGGACTGCAGAGATGGTGTTCCACACCATGACGTACCCGTGACCCAAAGCCCTGTGTGTGTGGTGACGTGACGGAGCAGAGGGAGGGAAAAATCCGGGGATGGGGAGGCAAGACTGGGGGGACAAGCCCTCCCAGGGGGCCAGCTCCCCCGCTGGCCCCAGTAAGCACCCCCGTTCCCCAAAACCACCCAGGGCAGGGAGATCGCCGGCCCATCAGTCCAGGCTCCCAGCAGGAGCCCCACACAGCGCCACAGAGTCCCCCACCCCCACCCCAGCAGGGTAACTATACCTCCCTCAATCACGCACATAGTAACTACAAACTTACATAGGACATAGACACCCAGGCAAAGCGCCCTCCCCCCCAGACCCAAGACTCCTCCCCCCCAGCGCAGATGGAACCAGCCCCACATGGCTAGGTGGTACCAAGGCCCACCAGCAAACTAAAGTCCCCAGTGCCAGGGCCAGGCACTGGGACAGACACCAGCCCCCCCGCCAGCAACACGCCAAGCAGAACCCGAGCCCCCAGGACCACCTCTCAACATCTGGACCACCTCACTACATCTGGACCACCTCTCAACATCTGGACCCTCCTCTCAACATCTGGACCACCTCACTACATCTGGACCACCTCTCAACATCTGGACCCTCCTCTCAACATCTGGACCCACTCATCTGCTTTGTCGTCTCCATAAAACTCTGATCAGTTTCTTCTGTTACTTTTACAGAAGTTTTAGATAAAAACAACTCAGATCAATTAAAACTGAATTTAAACCAGTTTCTTGTGACAAACAGGAAGTTGATTTACATTTTAAAAAATCTTCTTGTTGTGGCGTTATATAGCTCAGTTGGTAGAGTGGCCGGTCTGGCAACCAGAGGGTCGCCGGCACGATCCCCAGCTCTGGCTGGGTTAGATTGTTGTTGTGTCCTTGGGCAAGACACTTCACCCACCTTGTCTACTGGTGATGGTCAGAGGGACTTGGAGGGCGCTGGTGCATGGCATCCCCGCCTCTGTTAGAGTGTCCAAGGGCAGCTGAGACTACAACGTAGTTTATCACCACCAGTGTGTGAATGGGTGAGTGACTGATTGTGTTGTACAGCGCTTTGGGGAGTGTTCAGCACTCTAGAAAGTGCTCTACAAGACATTCACCATTTACCATGGAGATGTCAGGCCTCCTTCATTTCTCATGTTTCTATAAGTAATAATGATTTTTTCACATTTTTTCTCAAATATCAGAGATCTAAAAAAAATCATTTAAATTTTTTAAAATAGAAATAATATTTTCATTCTCCCAGCTGAGGAACTCTGCTGACCAACAGGAACCATGACTTTTCTCTTCTTCACTTCCTCTTTGTTTTCTCTTGTTATTTCATTAATTGTCTGTAAAAGTTTAGATTTTCACAGGTTTTATTTTTATATCTTCCTAACTTTAGTCATCTGCATGAACAACGTTCAGTTCAGGTTTTATTTATAATTATCCGTTATTCGTGCTTCAAAATGAATCCGACACCTTGTTGATCAGAAAACATCCTGTCCTTCATCAGAGGGACTTCCTCATTCTCTACTTTTTAAAGGTTTCTTACTTTTCTTCACTGGATGCTAAATGTTGTCTAAAGAAACCAGTTGTGTTCAGTCTGATGATGTCATCACTCAGCTTCTCCTTCCTGCTGATTCAGAAACACGTCAATGTTCTTACCTTCTTCATAGTTCTGATGGCGGATCATCATGGAGACGCTCTGAAACACACACACACACACACACACACACACACACACACACACACACACACACACACACACACACACACACACACACACACACACACACACACACAGAGTTCAGACTCCAACATAATGCTGGTGAGTTCAGTTCTGTCTCCTCTACGATCCTCTGATCAGTTCAGTTTTTTGAGTTTGATTTTATTTTTATTTTATTTTTATTACTGACAAAAACATAAAACCTCCCCATTCATAAAACACAGAAAAACAAAAAAGTGTTTTCAAATTAATCTTTGATTTTCAGAATAAATGTCAGATGTTTTAGATACCGTAAATTCATAGATTAGTGAAAAAGAAATGGTTTGATTAAAAAAACAACAACATGTTTTTGATAAAAAAAAAACAAAAATCTGAATTAAATTTCAGAAAAACAAACACAAAAGTCCTCTAATCTTTTTCTGTAGGAACTTTTCCATCATCTCAGATTTTTTTGTCTAACAGAAAATCATCTAAACTCACCATAAATGCTTCGCTGCTCCTCTGTTGACTTCTCTAACAGGAGTTCTGATCGTCTCCTTCAGGTGTCACAGCTTTATGTTTAATTAACTTCCTGTTAAAGGAGGAAGAGGACGAGCAGGATGTTTTTTCTACAGACTCAGTTTATTTTGTGTTGTGGAGCGGCATGTGTCTCAGTAGGTAGAACAGCTCAGTAGGTAGACCCTGTGGTCTAACAACCAGAGGGTCTCCGGTTCGATCCAAGATCCAGCTGGGTTACTTTGTCGTTGTGTCCTTGGAGACACTTCACCCACCTTGTCTACTGGTGGAGGTCAGAGGGACCTGGTGGTGGTCAGAGGGACCTGGTGGTGGTCAGAGGGACCTGGTGGAGGTCAGAGGGACCTGGTGGAGGTCAGAGGGACCTGGTGGTGGTCAGAGGGACCTGGTGGAGGTCAGAGGGACCTGGTGGAGGTCAGAGGGACCTGGTGGAGGTCAGAGGGACCTGGTGGAGGTCTGAGGGACCTGGTGGAGGTCTGAGGGACCTGGTGGTGTCGTGCATGGCATCTCCACCTCTGTCAGTGCACCGTTTACTATTTAAACTTGTGTTTTTATTCAGTAGCACTGAGGTCATCGATGATGTTTCTATTCAGTTCTTTGAAGTTTGATCTCAGTCAAACATCAGTTTCTGTATCAGGATAAAACCAACCTGAACTAGATGGTTTTACTGGGGAGAGATGGGTTTTTATGAGTTAAAATGTCTGAGTTTACCTCAAGTTTTAGATTTTCAACCTGTGGACTAAACCTGATGATCTGAAGGAGTTTTGTTCTATCTCTTGTGTTTCACATGCAGAAGCTGTGGTCAGTGGTTACAACCCGGTTTAGACTGGTTGTGTTCAGATGAGGCTGCAGCAGCTGGAAGCAGCTTTTCATGTTTCAACCTGTGAAGTCACTCTGACACCTCGTCTCTCAGATAACATCACTGCCCTTCCTCACACTAAAAATAAATAAGGTAAATGTGTTTAGAGAGCCTTTCATAAGAAGGACAGGTCCTATATATACATGTCGAAATGCAGGAACAAAATTACTTTAATATTGACTTGTTTAAATCAGATGAGAATATTAAAATAGCTGAATTTATTAATTTAGTTTAGGTTTCTGTCCATTGATATTGACCTATTGAGTGGCCTTTTTTTTAACTGATATTTCTGATCATTTACTGGTGTTTACTGTGAAGGAAATGATGAGCAGTGATGAAACATCTTTCTAAGAAACTAACATCTGTTGAAAGCGGTCACACTGTTTCTCCCTGTGTGTTCCTCCTGCAGCTGTTTTTGGTCTTCTGAGCAACTTCCTCATTCCTTCTGGTTAAATATATATATATTTTTTATATGGCTTTGGTTTGCTGGCTTCTCAACATTATGGATAAAAATGGGGACTTTGTGACTAACTGAGACAAGAGCTGTGGGGTTCGTAGTGGAAGTCTGTCTCTGGAGGTCTACAACTTTGGATTAATGATGATCAGGTGCACGCTCATTGGAATCTGCATGGGCCTGGTTTATCGGAAAATAACGGAGCTAACAGGTGTGAGTGACAGGATTCGGGGGGCTGATGTGTGCTTTGAGAGATTGAGATTACCTTTATTGATCCCTCAGAGGGGAAATTCACTTTCAGTACAACCTTACAGGATTAGACACACAGACAGGTAAGACTGTACTTGCGGACATGCAGCCACTTGCCACTGAAATGCTCATGAGGACTGAGTTGTCTCGTAGGACTGACTGTGAACGAACTCTAACACGGACCGATTTACAATCAATGTCGAATTACACGGATCAGATGGGACTGGCCAGGATTTGGAATTTGGAAGGGATGAAGCCAGTGTGAAACGGACATTTAAGGCAGCTGAAACAAACAGGGAGCTGCCTGCTCCAAAACGCATTCTGCCATCTAATCTGGTGACCCTGAGGACTACACCCCCACTCAGCAGAGTGAATGAAGCGGCTGCTCAGCCCCTCCTTTCTACGCTCTCATCCTAACTTCTCCTCCCTCTCTGCTGGGAGTGAAGGTCAGTCAGCTACTGAGTGTCCTTGCTGCTGGTGGAGATCCTGACCCACCCACCCTCCTTCGTGGGTTTTTTCAGTTGTTGTGACGGTGTGTAAAATGCTACTTCCTCCCTCCCTTTTGGTACCTTTTCTTCTGCTCCCATTTTTTTTCCCTTTTATTGTTTTGCCCAAATATTGTATTGAAGTCTGCCCAGTATTCTTCTGTCCAAGATTTTAGTTTTTTGCCCGAGTCAATGTCCCACATAATCTCATAATTTACAGTGTAGCTCCCCTGCTGGTACCCCAAACCTCTGTTTTGTTTTTTATTTTCAATATTTTCTCTGTTTTGTTGTTTTGTTTATGTTGTAAAGCGCTTTGTGATTTATATCTGTGAAAGGCTTTTACAACATCTTTTCTTTTAATGAATTTCATTCATACTCAACCCTCAGTGGTCGTCTCATCGGGCCACCTGACTCTGGTACAACCCAGACTCAGTTTAGTGTTTTATATATTATAGAGGGTCGAAGGTGTGGAATAGTCTTCCCACGTCATTTTTAGAGCTGTCAAAAAATCAGCTTTAAAAGGCTTTAAAATTGGTGTTACTGAAAAGTCTCAATTTTCCATATGGACTGACATTTTAAACTGTAAACTTTTATGTTAATTTTAATTAGAATGACAAATATTTGTATTTGTTTTTTGTACTGACTTTTACATTTTTTAAAGTGTTAGATATTAAAGTTTAGTTGGAGATTGCTGCTTAAGAGGGTTTTTTGGTAATCACCCATCACATTTGTGAATATGTATTTTTTATATCATGTATTATGTTTTTTCTTTGTGAAAATAAATCAAATCAAACTGTATTTAAATGGAGTTCAAATTGAACAAGTACATGAAACTAAATGTTTAGGTGTGATTATTGATAGTAAACTCAGTTGGAAACCACATATTGAATATATCAAACACAGAGTGTCTAAATCTATTGTGATACTCCATAAAAAAGGGATATAATACCTTTATTTATAATACCTTTATTTAACTAGGCAAAACAGATTAAGAACAAATTTCTTATTTACAACTGTGTCCTGGCAAAAGACAATGTCTTTTGAGGGAGAAAGGAAAAGGGCTACAATATAAAAACAATTTAAAATAACATGAATTAGAAACATTTTAAAAATAGTAAAATGTTACATTTACAAAAATCATGAACACACACACACACAAAAGCAATTTTATAAACACAAGATCAGAAGAGCAGCCATAAAAAATGAGGTGTCAGTCTAAGTGACAGCAGCAGGGATCTTTAAAATGTTCTGATCCCAGCTTGAAAAGCTGTGCAGTGATGTTATCTGAGAGACGAGGTGTCAGAGTGACTTCACAGGTTGAAACATGAAAAGCTGCTTCCAGCTGCTGCAGCCTCATCTGAACACAACCAGTCTAAACCGGGTTGTAACCACTGACCACAGCTTCTGCATGTGAAACACAAGAGATAGAACAAAACTCCTTCAGATCATCAGGTTTAGTCCACAGGTTGGAAATCTAAAACTTGAGGTAGTGCTGGGATGTACTAAATAAGAAAGTTTTGTTTTTTAATTTATTGCTCTTTAGTTCTGCTTTATTTGTCTTACTGTGCAGAGATTTGGGGAAGTGCAGGAGAATGTTTAAATGACAAAAAAGGCTATTAGAATTGTTAAAGGGATACTCCACCGGTAAGTTATTTATTGTCTATTGCCATATTCCTCAGAGTTAGATAAGTGGGCAAAAACAATTTGTAAACAGCCCAGCTGTTTTCCTGATCCGGCAGGCTGATATTCATACTCCTTTAGCATTAGCTTAGTGTAAAACACTGTAAGTGAATGGTACCTAATAGCATGCTAGTAGGTACCATTCACTTTGGAGTGTCACTTCCACTTTGACGTGTTTTACGCTAAGCTAATGCTAAAGGAGTATCGCCGGAGGTTTCTGTGAGGGGAAAGTGACCGGGACAATCCTGTGGCTCGGTCCTCTCAGCTGTTGTGTCTCCAGTACAGCCCCCACCTTTTCGGAACTTTTGTAAGACGTCAGCATCGACGTCACTGACAAGCGTAAAGGTGCCAACAGACAAGGAAGTGGAGAATAATAAATAGATCAACGATGGACAAAGAAGCGATGGTTGCGGTGTATTTCTCTGTTTTTATCCACAGTGATGGAGTGCTGAACAGAAGGATGAGTATACTTCATGACGAACTAATCCAACCTCGAAGACACGGTCATTTTGGAAGCTCCGACAACAACACACAGGTCATTTATCTCAGTGCCGTCTGCTTTCATCATTTTCCTTCATCCCACAACCAATCAGCACGAGTTAACCACATTTACCACTCCGTGAGTCTATCGGGCCGATCCGAGTGCCTGCCCCTGATCAGGGACTCCGTTTGTCCCTGAAATGTCCCTGAAGACGGCCCTGTCGGAGCGGCCCGATGAAGTGGAGACACGCCCAAGCCTCGAAGTTTTTGTAAAATTACCCTGAAGTTCCGATAGTGGAAACGGGCCTCATAGTTTGGTTGGTCCATGACTCTTAGACTTTTCTTGTTTTTATGTGTCTTATTGAAGAAATTTTATTTAATTTACCAATCATTTTATGATACTTAAATAAACAACACCTTTACAACATTTGGGATTTCTAAATTATGCTTTTTTTGATCAGATGTCTGTGGATTATCACAGCACTCCTCCTGAGGCCAGTTCCTGCCTGACCCCATCCCCCCAAAGAACAAAGAGCACTTGGTGTCTCTTGGCCTGCTGCAGCTACCCTGCTACAGCTTACCTGCTAGCCTGCTGCAGCTACACAACTACAACTACTTTGATTACAGTCTGGCTATCCACTAGTTTCAGTCTGGACCTCTGTATCTACAGCCTGGTTTTCCACCAGCTACTTCCTGGACCTCTACTAACTCTAGCATGGCCGTCAGTTGGCTAAAGCCCTGTATGTTAAATCTTTTTCCTTATCTACTCTGATACATTTCCTTACAGAAACTTAATTGGCCTTTTGTATATGGCTGTGTGTTATTCAGCTAGATTGTCAAACTCAGGCCTCTGAGTCTATCAGCTTACATTAACCCAGGGCTGCTACCAGATTCGCAGTGGTGTCACATTGGACTTTATTTTACTCCCCAGAGATGTGTGTGTAAAATAAAGGCGGGAAAAAGGCTGCTTAAATTTGCTTGAACAAAGGGGTTCATATTTCCAAATTCATTTGCTCCCCTTTTCACAACACCAAAACGGCACCTTTTGTCACTCACTCTACTGTAACAAATCAGCCATCACCAAGCCTCCTGACTGGTTACTTATTAGAATGCTGAAGTCATGGTCCCCCACTCTGAGTTGGCACTGAGTTAATATGCTCATACACTTACAGATTGAAACAATGGCATCTCGTTTTGATTCTCCATCACTAAATTGTAAAATTGAATCAATTGACAGTGTATTTGTGATCTATCATACATGCCGAAAAAGAGTGTGCCACATGCAGCTGGAGCTAGGCTATCACAGAGTCACTCTTGAGTCTTGACTGTGATGGGGGGTGGGGGGTGGGGGGGGGGACTCTCCTTTTGTTATGCATAGGTTACTAGGCAGTCACAAAGAAGTCCTGCTTCCAGTGGTGCCAGATTGGGCGGTTTCCCACAAATTGAGCGGTTTGGATTCTGATTTTGCGATTAAAAATTTTTTTGGGCGGGTGAACATATTTTGGGCGGTTTTGGAGTCAGTTTGGCAGTTTTGAAATAACTTTATTGACACACATTTCAACCATTACATCCTCATTATCAATCAATAACAATGTCCACTGACCTGTCATCTCACTGATTGGCTATTGTATAAAACAAACCAGCGTTATTTGTTCTGAAACCCCGCCCACTCGGTCCCCACTCTCTGTTGTCTGTTGCGTCATCTGTTCAAACTAGTGCTGTCAGATTTAACGCGTTAATTGCTTTAATTACTTTGGAAGACGTAACGCGTTAAAAAAATTAACGAAATTAACGCAACTTGTGTTTGAAGCCAAGCGGAGTGCTTGTTAACATCAGATTTCCTGCAGCTCCCTCCCGTCGCAGCCCTTGTCCTCCCTCCCACCCGCTCCTCCGATCAGTTCACTCTCTTCACCGGTCTCCCTAGTAGAGGAACTCAACTCTCCGCTCCTTCCACCGTGAAAACAGAAAGTAATCGGCGGTGAAACTGGACGGTCTCTAGCCTTTAAGGTTTATTCCTGCTCCTTTCTCGCCGTACGGTTCGGTTCAGTTCAGCAGGGAGCGGGTGTTACGGCTCCAGTCCCGGTCTGACACCGAGATCCGAGCGGATGGAGGTGTCAGTTCGGCTCGGTACAAACCCAGACCCTACCCCTATCTGAAAAGTAAAACCAGTACCGGACCGAGGCGGTCCATTCCCACACTAGTCTTTAAACAACAGAGACCTGAGTGAAAGTGAAAGTGAAAAAGACAAATGATATAAGACGGAGGCCTCTGGCTTCTGGAGTCATTTAGTGATCTCGACCTTACATGTACGTATTCACAGAAACATGTTGCCCCTTGCTTCCATATAATATAGTTGTTCACACAACAATGGTCACAAATTGTTTGCCTTATTCTGTTCCATAGATGCATTAGTACTGTCCACATTAGCCCTTGGTTTGTCTATCACAATACCAGCTGGGGTTGAAGTGACCCATATGTGTGATAGGGTGGAAATTATATAGTATTCTGTTTGCAGTATGTTGAGGTTGTATTTTGCTGTGTGTGAACCAGTTTCTCAGGGTGGACGATACCAAGAAGAAGTATCCACAACTTGCTGCTAGTCATGAGTGGTCCAGCTGGTTGTAACTGTTGATCTGCTAACCCTTCTCTTATATGGAATCAGTTTTCACAGGATAGGGTCTGACAGAACCAGTCATGAAACCACGAATGGCTGCAGGCAGTGAGACTTCTCTTCTCACCCTGTATTTTCATATAAAGAATGTTGTAAATGTTGTTAGAATGCTAGAAGTTTCTCTTGTCTTTTCAGGGGTGCTGCCAGAACTGGTTAAGGTTATTAACATGTTAGGAGCTGTTTTGTCTTGGCCAGGGATGTGGTCCAAACTGGTTAGGCTTACCAAACATGTTGTGAGGGAAGGGTGGTGGGAGGATTGCATAAACAGGAAGGATTCTGTTATTGGTTAGGGAGTCACATGAAATGAGTTATGAGAAATGGGAAGAACATGCTAACTCCACGTAGAAAGGCCACAGCTGGGATTCAAACCTGCACCCTTTGCTGTGAGGCATCAGTGGTAACAACTGCACCACCATGCAGCCCAAAACCTACTTGCTAAAAACCCGAGAGTGATCAGAAGTAGAGTTCTCAGTTTCACCCTGAGCCTTAGACGGACAGTATGATGAAGGAAGTTAAAATGAGCCTGATTCAAAGCTTTGGTTCAAGCAGTCGATCACTAGTGAATAAAAATGTTAGAAAACTGATCGGATACAAAATAAACATCATGGTGTGATCCTGCTTGTTGCTGCAGGTCTTTGTGTTTTTGTGTTAAACCTGCTCAAGCAGTGTCCTAGCATTCAACTTAAAAAAAAATAAAAAATTCATGCACCCCTCTGTTTGGGAACCACTGATTTAATGGATCTGAAAGAAAGCTTTAGCAGTTTGAGACATAAGCTTTATAAAAACATCATCTCTGCTCCTGGATCCTGGACTGGATGGTTTCAGAGACTGAACTCAACTTCAGACACAATCAGAGGAACTCTTGTCCAGTTCCTATTGGTTTCTCACAGATACTTTTTATATGAAGAGTACAGGGAGCATCATTCCAGATGATCTGGTCATTATCTTCATGCTTAAACATATACACACAGTCCTCTCCAGATGGATTGTATCCTTTATAGTCGTTGGGCTCTCCCTCTCCCCAAAAAGTCAATCTGAAATGAAGAACAGAACCCCATGAAACTCTAAGTTTAATCCCGAAACAGACTGAAATATTTCCACCACAATCAGACCTTCTGTCCAGTGGAGATCCGTCCACCCAGAACCAGCTGCCTTCTTCTGCTGAGTCAGTCAGTCCGATCCAGAAACTGTAATCAAAATCCTTCACTACGTCCCTCAGTTTCCTCACTAGAAACATCTGAACGATCAAAGCAGATGAAAAAGACTCTTCTGATCTGTATGAAGAAACATGATGATCAGATCTGTGAGGACATGAACCTGCAGCAGTTACCTGCTCCTCTCTGCTGTCCACCTTCACCAGGTCTCCTCCCAGATCTCTACAGGAACGTCTGCTCTCATTCCAGAGTGAATAATTCATGCTGAAATGATAACACTGGGCTCCAAGTTTCTCCCACCCTGCTTCACACCTCTGACCTTAAACCAGATGAGAGCAGAGACTTGATGGAGTCAGAGGAAATCTGTTGATGTTTGTGTGAGCTGGAGGCAGCAGGAGTGTCTTCTGTCCTGACTTCCTGTCAGTCCATCAATGATTCTCCACATGATGACAGGACAGGAAGGAGATGAAGATGAAACACTACTTACATTCAGGAGGTGGAGAGCATGGAGGACATGTAGCAGGTTGAGGACATGGTGGACGTGGAGGACATGTAGCAGGTTGAGGACATGGAGGACATGTAGGCTGGGCGGTGCTTCTTGGAGTTATTTCTGTTTACAGATGATACATATTTAATTTAATTATTGCGTCACTTCAAGTGAAAACTAGATTTTGTTTTGTCGTCTCAGAAATTAGACACAACATGAAAAATGAACTCTGAGTAAAATGGATCAAAATCAGTTGTTTTGCAATAAACTGAAGAAATATTTAAAAATGGAATCATAATAGTGATTATGAGAAACCCTGATGAACTGAACACTGGGGCAACTGATCTGGGCCCTCAGTTATAAAACTTAGCATAAAATTGTTACTAAAACGTACTTAAGCTCAGCAAAAAATTTTCACTTACGCAAAGTCCATTTTTAACCTATAAAATTCTGCGTACGCACAGATCCATGCAATTCTGCTTTATAAATCACTCTCTTACACGTAGAATTGTTCTCAGCTGTTTCTGGATCAGACCCCGCCTCCTCCTCACCCACGGTCTGCCATATATGGTCAATATACCTCATGAATTATTTGTACAGAAGCTGGTAAATTTCTGGTATTTCATGGTAAATCATGACAAGAGAGGTTTAGAAAACAAAATTTCATAGAGACTGAAATTGAGTTTCTTGTGTTGGAAGAACAGAGAAATGTTTTATTGACGCGTCACAAATCCACTGAAGGTCTCTGAGTGTCAGAGAGTGTCTGCACCATCACGTTTTTTCTATAAATCACAAAGTTTGCATAGAAAATGACTTATTCAACTTTCAGACCCTGTTTTGTTCGTAGTGTATTTCACAACCTGAACACTAGATGGCAGCATCTCAGTCTCAATACCTATTGTCAAATTGCTGTTTAGAAAGAACACAATGAGAACTGATTAGTTTAATAATGGTACCAGGGCATGTAGCCAGAGTTCAAGTCAGCAAACCTTTGGTTTAAATGTGTTAAAATGAATATTTATAATAATGAGTGAATGACTGTTGAGTTGTTCAGCGCTTTGGAGAGTGTTGAACACTCTAAAGTGCTCTATAAATACAGGACATTTACCATTTATGTTCCACCTCCACTGAAAAATCTGCACCAGCTGCCAAACTCTAAAGTCGTCTAATGAAACTTGGAGACCAACACTGGAACTATAAACCCTGACAGTCTCACCTGAGAGGTTTCTCCTCAGAGCTTCATTCTCCTCCTTCAGGGTTTGGAGACTCTGGTTGGTTCGAATTTTATCAAAAGCTGATTAAAAAAACGACAGCAGTTAAAAACGGACTTCATCAGAAATGAAGCTCCTCAAGCACAGATCAAGGGTTTTAGATAATTTAGAGTCTTACTTTTTTAAATTTAAAAACATAAGTGTCTCACATTTGTAAATGTAATCAGTCAGTCACATGCTGATGGAGTTACAGACGCGAAGCGACCAGACACAGAGGCACCACCAGCCCTCTGACCACCACCACCAGCAGGCAATGAGGGTCAAGTGTCTTGCCCATGGACACAATGACAAAGTAACCCAGCTGGAGAGGGGATTCGATCCTGCAACCCCTCCGGTTGCAAGACCAACACCCTAACCACTGAGCTACTGCCTCCCTATAGATCAAGTTTGATAAACTCACAGAGTCTGTAGAGAACGATGAGAGCAGCAGCCAGCAGGACCCCCAGAACCAGCAGGACCCCCAGAACCAGCAGGACCACTCTCTCTGATGGACGCTTTGACTTCCTGTTGGGTTCTTCATGGAGAGAAGCAGCAGCTTCACCTGAGGACCATTTAGAGGAGAATCACATCAACATCTGGACCAGTTCACAACATCTGGACCTCCACCTCACAAGATCTGGACCCACCTCGCAGCACCTGGACCCTCCTCTCAACATCTGGACCCTCCTCACTACATCTGGACCCTCCTCTCAACATCTGGACCCTCCTCTCTACATCTGGACCCTCCTCACTACATCTGGACCCTCCTCACTACATCTGGACCCTCCTCACTACATCTGGACCCTCCTCTCAACATCTGGACCCACCTCACTACATCTGGACCCTCCTCTCTACATCTGGACCCTCCTCACTACATCTGGACCCTCCTCACTACATCTGGACCCTCCTCACTACATCTGGACCCACCTCACTACATCTGGACCCTCCTCTCAACATCTGGACCCTCCTCTCAACATCTGGACCCTCCTCACTACATCTGGACCCTCCTCTCTACATCTGGACCCTCCTCACTACATCTGGACCCACCTCACTACATCTGGACCCACCTCTCAACATCTGGACCCTCCTCTCAACAGCTGGACCCTCCTCTCAACATCTGGACCCTCCTCTCAACATCTGGACCCTCCTCTCAACATCTGGACCCACCCCACTACATCTGGACCCACCTCACTACATCTGGACCCTCCTCTCAACATCTGGACCCACCTCACTACATCTGGACCCACCTCACTACATCTGGACCCTCCTCTCAACAGCTGGACCCTCCTCACTACATCTGGACCCTCCTCTCAACAGCTGGACCCTCCTCTCAACATCTGGACCCTCCTCTCAACATCTGGACCCTCCTCACTACATCTGGACCCACCTCTCAACATCTGGACCCTCCTCTCAACATCTGGACCCTCCTCACTACATCTGGACCCTCCTCTCAACATCTGGACCCTCTTCTCAACATCTGGACCCTCCGCTCAACATCTGGACCCTCCTCACTACATCTGGACCCTCCTCACTACATATGGACCCACCTCTCAACATCTGGACCCACCTCACTACATCTGGACCCTCCTCACTACATCTGGACCCACCTCTCAACATCTGGACCCACCTCACTACATCTGGACCCACCTCACTACATCTGGACCCTCCTCTCTACATCTGGACCCTCCTCTCAACATCTGGACCCTCCTCTCAACATCTGGACCCTCCTCTCAACATCTGGACCCTCCTCACTACATCTGGACCCACCTCTCAACATCTGGACCCACCTCTCAACATCTGGACCCACCTCTCAACATCTGGACCCACCTCACTACATCTGGACCCACCTCACTACATCTGGACCCACCTCTCAACATCTGGACCCACCTCACTACATCTGGACCCTCCTCTCTACATCTGGACCCTCCTCTCAACATCTGGACCCTCCTCTCAACATCTGGACCCTCCTCTCAACATCTGGACCCTCCTCTCAACATCTGGACCCTCCTCACTACATCTGGACCCTCCTCACTACATCTGGACCCACCTCACTACATCTGGACCCTCCTCACTACATCTGGACCCACCTCTCAACATCTGGACCCACCTCACTACATCTGGACCCACCTCACTACATCTGGACCCACCTCACTACATCTGGACCCACCTCACTACATCTGGACCCTCCTCTCTACATCTGGACCCTCCTCTCAACATCTGGACCCACCTCTCAACATCTGGACCCTCCTCTCAACATCTGGACCCTCATCACTACATCTGGACCCACCTCTCAACATCTGGACCCTCCTCTCAACATCTGGACCCTCCTCACTACATCTGGACCCTCCTCACTACATCTGGACCCACCTCTCAACATCTGGACCCACCTCACTACATCTGGACCCACCTCTCAACATCTGGACCCACCTCACTACATCTGGACCCACCTCACTACATCTGGACCCTCCTCACTACATCTGGACCCACCTCTCAACATCTGGACCCTCCTCTCAACATCTGGACCCTCCTCTCAACATCTGGACCCTCCTCTCAACATCTGGACCCACCTCACAACATCTGGACCCTCCTCTCAACATCTGGACCCTCCTCTCAACATCTGGACCCACCCCACTACATCTGGACCCACCTCACTACATCTGGACCCTCCTCTCAACATCTGGACCCTCCTCTCAACATCTGGACCCTCCTCTCAACATCTGGACCCTCCTCTCAACATCTGGACCCTCCGCTCAACATCTGGACCCTCCTCACTACATCTGGACCCTCCTCACTACATATGGACCCACCTCTCAACATCTGGACCCACCTCACTACATCTGGACCCACCTCTCAACATCTGGACCCACCTCACTACATCTGGACCCACCTCACTACATCTGGACCCTCCTCACTACATCTGGACCCACCTCTCAACATCTGGACCCTCCTCTCAACATCTGGACCCTCCTCTCAACATCTGGACCCTCCTCACTACATCTGGACCCTCCTCTCAACATCTGGACCCTCCTCACTACATCTGGACCCTCCTCTCAACATCTGGACCCTCCTCACTACATCTGGACCCACCTCACTACATCTGGACCCTCCTCTCAACATCTGGACCCTCCTCTCAACATCTGGACCCCCCTCCCAACATCTGGACCCTCCTCACTACATCTGGACCCACCTCTCAACATCTGGACCCACCTCACAACATCTGGACCCTCCTCTCAACATCTGGACCCTCTTCTCAACATCTGGACCCTCCTCTCAACATCTGCACCCTCCTCACTACATCTGGACCCTCCTCACTACATCTGGACCCTCCTCTCAACATCTGGACCCTCCTCTCAACATCTGGACCCTCCTCTCAACATCTGGACCCACCTCTCAACATCTGGACCCACCTCACTACATCTGGACCCACCTCACTACATCTGGACCCACCTCACTACATCTGGACCCTCCTCACAACATCTGGACCCTCCTCACTACATCTGGACCCTCCTCTCAACATCTGGACCCACCTCTCAACATCGGGACCCTCCTCTCAACATCTGGACCCTCCTCTCAACATCTGGACCCTCCTCACTACATCTGGACCCACCTCTCAACATCTGGACCCACCTCACTACATCTGGACCCACCTCTCAACATCTGGACCCTCCTCACTACATCTGGACCCTCCTCACTACATCTGGACCCACCTCTCAACATCTGGACCCTCCTCGCAACATCTGGACCCTCTTCTCAACATCTGGACCCTCCTCTCAACATCTGGACCCTCCTCTCAACATCTGGACCCTCCTCTCAACATCTGGACCCACCCCACTACATCTGGACCCCCCTCACTACATCTGGACTCTCCTCTCAACATCTGGACCCTCTTCTCAACATCTGGACCCTCCTCACTACATCTGGACCCACCTCTCAACATCTGGACCCACCTCACTACATCTGGACCCACCTCTCAACATCTGGACCCTCCTCACTACATCTGGACCCACCTCACTACATCTGGACCCACCTCACTACATCTGGACCCTCCTCACTACATCTGGACCCACCTCTCAACATCTGGACCCACCTCACTACATCTGGACCCACCTCACTACATCTGGACCCTCCTCTCAACATCTGGACCCTCCTCACTACATCTGGACCCACCTCTCAACATCTGGACCCTCCTCTCAACATCTGGACCCTCCTCACTACATCTGGACCCACCTCTCAACATCTGAACCCTCCTCTCAACATCTGGACCCACCCCACTACATCTGGACCCACCTCACTACATCTGGACCCACCTCACTACATCTGGACCCTCATCACTACATCTGGACCCACCTCTCAACATCTGGACCCTCCTCTCAACATCTGGACCCTCCTCACTACATCTGGACCCACCTCTCAACATCTGGACCCTCCTCTCAACATCTGGACCCTCCTCTCAACATCTGGACCCTCCTCTCAACATCTGGACCCTCCTCTCAACATCTGGACCCACTCATCTGCTTTGTCGTCTCCATAAAACTCTGATCAGTTAAAACTGAATCTGATCCAGTTTCCTGTGACGAACAGGAAGTTGATTTACATTAGAAAAGATCTTCTTGTTGCCATGGAGATGTCAGGCCTCCTGAGTTTCTCATGTTTCTTCAAGTTAATGACTTTTTTCTCAAATATCAGAGATCTAAATAAAATCATTTTAATTTTTTAAAATAGAAATAATATTTTCATTCTCCCAGCTGAGGAACTCTGCTGACCAACAGGAACCATGACTTTTCTCTTCTTCACTTCCTCTTTGTTTTCTCTTGTTATTTCATTAATTGTCTGTAAAAGTTTAGATTTTCACAGGTTTTATTTTTATATCTTCCTAACTTTAGTCATCTGCATGAACAACGTTCAGGTTTTATTGATAATTTTCTATTCGTGCTTCAAAATGAATCCGACACCTTGTTGATCAGAAAACATCCTGTCCTTCATCAGAGGGACTTCCTCATTCTCTACTTTTTAAAGGTTTCTTTTTTCCCATCAGATGTTAAATGTTGTCTAAAGAAACCAGTTGTGTTCAGTCTGATGATGTCATCACTCAGCTTCTCCTTCCTGCTGATTCAGAAACACGTCAATGTTCTTACCTTCTTCATAGTTCTGAGGATGGATCATCATGGAGACACTCTGAAACACACACACACGCACGCACGCACGCACGCACACACACACACTTCAGACTTCAACATGAAGCTGTGAGTTCAGCTCTGTCTCCTCTATGATCCTCTGATCAGTTTGGTTTTTTGTTTGATTTTATTTTTATTATAGATGAAAACAGAACACTTCTCCATTCATAAAAAACAAAAATAGTGTTTTCAAATTAATCTCTGATTTTCAGAATAAAAGTCGGATATTCTAGATAATTTCATAGTTTAGTGAAAAAATACTGTTGGATAAAAAAAAAACTTGTTTTACAAGCAAATAACAAATCTGAAATAAATTTCAGAAAAATAAAAATGTCCTCTAATCTTTTTCTGTAGGAACTTTTCCATCATCTCAAATGTTTTTGTCTAACAGAAAATCATCTAAACTCACCATAAATGCTTCGCTGCTCCTCTGTTGACTTCAACAAGCAGAAGTTCTGATCGTCTCCTTCAGGTGTCACAGCTTAATGTTTAATAAACTTCCTGTTAAAGGAGGAAGAGGAGGAGGATGTTTTATCTACAGACTCAGTTTATTTCTTACTTTTACCTTTAAAGGTAAATAACAGTTGTGCGGCGGTGCATTCCGCGTTCAGTAGGTAGAGCAGCCGTCTAACAACCAGATGGGTTACTTTGTCGTGTTCTTGGAGAATCTTCACCCACCTTGTCTACTGGTGGAGGTCGGAGGGACCTGGTGGTGGAGGTCGGAGGGACCTGGTGGTGGAGGTCGGAGGGACCTGGTGGTGGAGGTCTGAGGGACCTGGTGGTGGAGGTCGGAGGGACCTGGTGGTGGAGGTCAGAGGGACCTGGTGGTGGTCGTCAGAGGGACCTGGTGGTGGTCGTCAGAGGGACCTGGTGGTGGTCGTCAGAGGGACCTGGTGGTGGTCGTCAGAGGGACCTGGTGGTGGTCGTCAGAGGGACCTGGTGGTGGAGGTTCTGAGGGACCTGGTGGTGGTCGTCAGAGGGACCTGGTGGTGGTCATCAGAGGGACCTGGTGGTGGTCGTCAGAGGGACCTGGTGGTGGTCGTCAGAGGGACCTGGTGGTAGCACTGAGGTCATCGATGATGTTTCTATTCAGTTCTTTGAAGTTTGATCTCAGTCAAACATCAGTTTCTGTATCAGGATAAAACCAACCTGAACTAGATGGTTTTACTGGGGAGAGATGGGTTTTTATGAGTTAAAATGTCTGAGTTTTGTCTAGAAGAGATTTAAATATTCAACCTGTGGAATAAACCTGATGATCTGAAGGAGCTTTGTTCTACTTCTTGTGTTTCACATACATTCAGTGGTTACAACCCGGTTTAGACTGGGTGTGTTCAGATGAGGCTGCAGCACCTGGAAGCAGCTTTTCATGTTTCAAACTGTGAGAATCGAATCTGACCAACAAGAAACAAGAAGTCACCCAGACATCTCGTCTATCAGATAACATCACCGCCCTTCCTCACAGTAAAAATAAATAAGTTAAATGTATAGAGAGTCTTTCATAAGAAGGACAGGTCCTATGTAAACATCAAAATAAATAAATGGCTTGATGAAGAAAATCTGTCAAATATTCTGTTCAAAATATAAAAATAAGACTTTTCCAAAAGTATTTGGTTGGTTGTGAGTAGGTTTCATGTAAACCTCAATACTGAGACTTCCATCCTGCTGAATTTGTACAGTCCAACCTCCTCACACAGACCAGTACCTGCATTTTGACTCCCATCACCCACTGGATCACAAACTATCAGTTATCAGGACTTTACACCACCGAGCTGAGAACATTCCACCAGAACTGAAGAGAAACAAAAGGAACAGAAACACGTCAAAGAAGCTCTCCAGACCTGCAGTTACCCAAACTGGGCCTTCACTAAATCAAGAAAGAAATCTGGAAAAGACTCCACAGCAGCTACAAAAGACAAGGACAACAAGCGCTAAAGCACCGTCATCCCATACGTAGCAGGAGTCTCAGAGACACTGAGAAGAGTTTTCTCCAAACACAGCATCCCAGTAAAGTTCCAACCCAACAACACCCTCAGACAGGAACTGGTCCATCCTGAGGACAAGACTCCCAGACAGAAGACCAGTGGTGTTGTTTCTGAGGACTGTTCAGACCTTTACACTGGAGACACTAAACAACAACTACACAAGAACATGTCTCAACACAGGAGAGACACATCATCAGGACAGGACTCAGCAGTCCACCTCAGAGACAAGGGACACACCTTTGAAAACCACAACGTCCACATTTTGGACAGAGAAGACCGATGGTTTGAGAGAGGAGTGAAAGAAGACATCTATGTCAAACATGAAGAACCAGCTTTAACCAGAGGAGGACTCAGATTTCATCTCTCCACCTCCTACCAGTCTGCTCTGAACTTCATTCTCTCCTCTGATCAGAACACCTCACCAGGACTCCAGCTGAATACAGTGGAGCGAACACCTCCTCAAGGGGGAGAAGGAGGTGTGTCACAGACAGAGGAAGAGAAGACTCTCTCTCCTTTACTTCAGACAGAACTGACAAAGCTACTGGGATGAGCAGAAACGTCTTCAGAGAACCAAAGAAGTCCAGTTGCCTTTATTTAAAACCCTTTTTTGGATTTATATTGATGTGTATATTTTTGATAAACATATGGAGTTCTGCTAATGACCAAGGTTAAAGTTCTGGTCACTGTGGGTAAAAAAAGGAGGTTAATTTTGATATTTTGTTTAAAGACATTTAAGGGTCATTATTAAGGGTACTGCCTGGAATTTAAGTTTATGATTGTTTTTGGTATTTTGCCTGACAAAATTTGTGTTTAACATTTATTTTATTCAAATTTTATTATTAAAAGAAAATATTTTTGTTAGAAGGTTGTCTGGAATCTTTTTAAATTTTAGACGATAATGCTTATGGTGAAACAAAGAAAAGGCTTAATTCACATTAGGAAAACCTGCTGGGTATCAACCATAAATCAACAAACCCGAGAAGTCACCCCACCCATCTTTTTAAGTTCTAGTTCCAGTTAGAGTAGACTGAGTAGTGGGGTGCTACATTTATTTGAATTTAATATCTGATTTTTATGGGATAAACATAAATATTTTCAGAATAAATGTTTTAGTTTTTACATAAAGTGATCAGATTCAATCAGCTGTTCTTAAGATATAAAATCATAAACTCACCATAAATGTTCTGCTGCTCCGTCTCAAACAGAAGTTCTCCTTCAGGTTTCACAGCTTTATGTTGAATAAACTTCCTGTTAGAGGAGGAGGAGACGTCCTTATTCTGATTTCCTTTTCAAAACTCTTTCAATTTGTGGTTAATATAATAGAAACTCTAAGGAAGAGAACCCCTCACACTCACCTGTTCTGACCTTAAAGGGATCAGATGGACTATCAGGATTAGTACTTTCATCAAAAACCTGCCAAGTCCAGTCCTGAACATGTCTGAATGTAAATGTCCCACAGAGCATTTCTAAGTCACGGACTACAGAGATGGTAGGGAGCTACGTTATGACCACTGATGTGAAGAAACCAGACACAGACACCACCAGACCTTCAGACCCTCTGACCTCATCAGATCCTCTGACCTCATCAGACCCTCTGACCTCATCAGATCCTCTGACCTCCACCAGACCCTCTGACCTCCACCAGACCCTCTGACCTCCACCAGACCCTCTGACCTCATCAGATCCTCAGACCTCCATCAGACCCAAAAACCTCCACCAGACCCTCTGACCTCCACCAGACCCTCTGACCTCCATCAGACTCTCTGACCTCCATCAGACCCTCAGACCTCCACCAGACCCTCAGACCTCCACCAGAACCTTTGACCTCCATCAGACCCTCAGACCTCCATCAGACTCTCTGACCTCCACCAGACCCTCTGACCTCCATCAGACCCTCAGACCTCCACCAGACCCTCTGACCTCCATCAGACCCTCTGACCTCCATCAGACCCTCTGACCTCCACCAGACCCTCTGACCTCCACCAGACCCTCTGACCTCCACCAGACCCTCTGACCTCCACCAGACCCTCTGACCTCCATCAGACCCTCTGACCTCCATCAGACCCTCAGACCTCCATCAGACCCTCTGACCTCCATCAGACCCTCTGACCTCCATCAGACCCTCTGACCTCCATCAGACCCTCAGACCTCCACCAGACCCTCTGACCTCCACCAGAACCTTTGACCTCCATCAGACCCTCAGACCTCCATCAGACCCAAAGACCTCCACCAGACCCTCTGACCTCCACCAGACCCTCTGACCTCCACCAGACCCTCTGACCTCCACCAGACCCTCTGACCTCCACCAGACCCTCTGACCTCCACCAGACCCTCTGACCTCCACCCTCATGGTTGATGGTTTATAATCGTTCCAGATGTCATCAGGAAACACCACGATACTACCAGGGGCTGCAGTGATTTCACTTTATTGGAAAGGAGCAACAAGGATAAAGAATTTAAACTTACATCCAGAATTATATCCATTAATAACACACACAGTCAGATGCATCTCAGGATGTTTGACAGAGTAAGAATAGATTTCATTGTTCCAGAGTTTAATATCAAAGCAGGGAACAGGATAAAAGCTGGGCTCTTTGTGAACTCAGGAGTTACTTCTTATGTTATCAGATGAACAGAAATAAAGAATCACTGAACATGAAGGAGAGAAGCAGTGGAAGAAACTAGGAAACGATGGTGGTTTTTAATGAATCCAGAGAAAACTGGAGAAAAGAGAACATGAAGGAGGATTTAGGTTCTCTGGGCCGAACAACATGGATCATTTCAGGGAAACAGTGAAACAGAATGTGAGTGGTGAGGAGGTGGAGAGACGACGGAGCGTTAGATTACACCGTCAGCAGTCAGACAGGAAGGAGACGCCTGGTTCTAAACCTAAAGCCTTTAACTCAAAATACACTGAATTAATTTCTTTAGACATAAATGAAGTAAAGGTCATCAGACTGTTTCATTATCTTAGACAGTCAGTGCTGTTCTGTCCACACTCCAGACCAGCAGGTGGCGGTAATGCACCAATTGGTTGTCAGCTGGAGGGTAAGGAGAAGATTTCAGCCTGAGCCGTTCTGGTTCTGCTGATATTAATAAAATTTGTTTTGATACAAGATCTACAAAATATTCAGAGCAGAAGATTTGATTTTTCAAAACAATTTGAAGAAATTTCTTATGGGGAAGTGGTTCTGAAAAAAAAACTATCAACGTCTCCTCATTGGAAAAAAACTCTCAGTCCACGTCAAATCTATAGCAAGTTTTGGTGGTGGAGGACTTATTGAAGGTGGAGGACACTTTGGAGGTGGAGGACACGTTGTAGGAGGAGGACACGTCGGCTGCATGGTGGTGCTGGGTTTGATTTCTGTTTAACAAACAAAAAGTTTTGACTTTAATCTTTTAGTGTTTTTAGTCTCAATAATCCAACAGAAACATTTGAAATTCCCTCTGACTCCTGACAGTCTCACCTGACAGGTTCCTCCTCAGAACTTCGTTCTCCTCCTTCAGGAATTGGAGCGTCTGATTGGTCAGGTGGAAGGCTGATTAAAGAAAAGACAGCAGTCAGTTTACATCTGATTCATTCAGAGGAATAAAGTTTAAACTTCAAACAGTTCAACCATTTTAAGGCCACATTTTCTCTGCTATGAAACCATTAAACGTCCCTCTAGACTGGTGGTTCCCAAAGTTGGGGTCAGAACCCCACTGTGGGTCCTGAAGCAACAAGTGGGGGTCCTGGGATGTTCTCTAGAACTGGAAGTGAATTTAAAATCCATGATAATACCATGTAGTTGTGAACAGTTGAATAGTTAGATGTTAGTGTTGTCATTATGTTTTTGTTGAATTAGTTTATTAGAAGTGTTTTTTAATTTATTTTGACAGTGGTGGTTGGGTCATGAGTCTCTGCCACTCTGATTTTCCTGGTCAGAAGCCAAAATGCTCCTGACCAGGAAACATACCAGAACCCCATGTGTCTGTCTGCACTGGGAAAACTGGTCTGTGGTGAAATACAGGAAAAATGTCACAACTTTTCTTCAACATTTTAGTTCAGACTTTTTGCATTGTGTGATATTTTATTGGTAAGGAGATGAAAAAAAAAGTGGTTTAAATGGAAGTCAATGGAGCGTTTTCACCTCCCAGGTGTCTAGAGGGACGTAAAACTGAGGAGGACAGAAGGGTTAAAAAGTCCAACCAATGAAATAATGAGTTGACACTGACAGTAAATGAGGACGAGAGCAGCAGCCAGCAGGACCCCCAGAACCAGCAGGACCACTCTCTCTGATGGATGCTTCGACTTCCTGTTGGGTTCTTTGTGGTGAGAAGCAGCAGCTTCACCTGAGGACCATTTAGAGGAGAATCACATCAACATCTGGACCATCTCACAACATCTGGACCATCTCACAACATCTGGACCATCTCACAACATCTGGACCAGTTCACAACATCTGGACCAGTTCACAACATCTGGACCAGTTCACAACATCTGGACCAGTTCACAACATCTGGACCCACTCACAGCTAAATGACACATAGAAGTCCACCTCATCCTGTTAATTAAGGTGTAATTACCGTTTATTCAGAGTAACAACAGGTCAGTTTAGCTGTGTGACACTGAAGACCTCAGTAGTCAAAACTGATTGTTTTGCTGCAAATTGTGAGGGCGTAAAATGATCAACAGGAAACAGGAAGTGTGTTTCCTCTGAATCAGATCAACTGAATTCATCTTCATCAACATTTCTTTCAGTTCAATTTAGTTTCCTCTGTTTCATTTTAAAAACTCCAGAGTTTGGATGTTAAATGTCTAAAGAAACCAGCTGTGTTCAGTCTGATGATGTCATCACTCAGCTTCTTCAGTCAGAAACACGTCAATGTTCTTACCTTCTTCATAGTTCTGATGACGGATCATCATGGAGACACTCTGAAACACACACACACACACACACACACACACACACACACACACACACACACACACACACACACACACACACACACACACACACACACACACACACACACACACACACAGAGCTGACATTACATCCGCTAACGAACCTTAAATATAAAAACTAGAATTACGTTTTAATCCAAAAACACATCTATTTTTCTTCATTAACCTATGAAGAGTCTTAAAGTTTTAAAGATCTAACCTCAACATCAAACTTGTCCAGTGGATCAGAAACAGTTTTTTTATTTTTTTTCTTGCATCACTTCCTTATAACTTAATTTTTTTTCTTTATAGGACAAAAAAATCCTCTAAACTCACCATAAAAGTGTTGTCGCTCCTCTGTCGACGTTTCTAACTGAAAGTCTTTTCGTCTCCTTCAAGTTTCACAGCTTTGTGTTGCATCAAGTTCAGTAGAGGATGAAGATAATGAGGAGGAGGAGGAGTTTCTTAGATTTGTTAGATTGACAGTAAACCTGCTTCCTTCCTCTGGCCTGTTGCTTTTGCTTCATCTTTTATTTAATGTTTCAGAACTCAGCCAGTTTTAAACAATTGAAGATTTCTTCAGTTGTAACCAAGTAAAGCAGAAAGAACGTAGCTCCGCCTCTAGCCAGTAAATAAAACATGACATTATTTCATGTTTACTCCATGTTTCAATCAGCTGTAAGGTCTGAACTACTTCACCTGCAGGTCAGGAGGCTGCAGAGGATGAATGAATGTTTCAGCCTATGTTAGTTTTTTGTGATTCTTTACCCTCTAAAATAAAAACTTCCACACAATTTGCAAAATTCTTCTCCAATGAGCAAAACACCTCCACAGATTTGCACAACATTACACAGTGATTTGTAAAACTCAACACACATTTTCATACCTTCGACACAGATAAGGACTATAGGACTCCTCAGTATTGAACTCTGCAGCAACCTGAATTCAGAAAAAGCAAAAAAGAATACGAAAAAAACAAACACTATAACGTAAACACAGAAAATCATGGCAACTGTGCATAAGTAAGTAAAGTTTATTTCTATAGCGCCTTTCACAGATCTCAAAGTTCTTTACAACATTAACAAAAAAACAAAACAGAGAAAACATTGAAAATAAAACAAAACAGATGTGGACTGATGGATCCTGCCGTCTGTTGGGATCAGGGTTGGCTGCAAAAGGAGCACTAGCACCCTGCAATACCCTGTACACATACTGTAATGTGGTAATGTGATGTACTGTAGTACAGTGCTGTAAACACCATCTGAGTAGGGTAGACGGTAGAGAGGTGAAGACAGACCTGTTTTCAGCCAGAATGTCCTGATTGGATGCCGCTGTGAAGTGGACTAGAAGTGGGAGGAGTCTCTGCCCAGCTTCCCTCATAGTCAGGCCATGGTTGATGACCTGGTCCACCAAAGTGGCTCTTATGTCATCAGAAATAGGGGTCGTGCATGGCCTCTTTGATCTTGACCTTGTCCTCCTCCACCTCCCTAATTTTACTCTTCCTCTCGCTCTCCCTCCATCCATGCTTGCAAACAGTGGCGGTTCTAGACCAACATTAAAGGGGGGGCCAGCTGCTTTTTTAGAGGGGCACATTCTAAAACACAGCATGGGGGCCAAGCTTGTCATCAGGGGGGCACTGCCCCCCCTAGAACCGCCCCTGCTTGCAACATTCTTGAAGTGGCTAACCTGATGGCTTCTTGTAGCTGGAGGACTGGTGTTCAGTTTAGGAAGTAAGTGGCTTCAGGTGTGTGACTGAGTGGTTGCAATTACCCGATGTGCTTTTGTATTTTGGATACATGTGTTTTCCACATGGCACACTGAGATTTCATTTTTGAACCAAGTGTTTTATGTATGAAATAGAGTGCAGTATGCAGGAACAAGTGTGTTGCATAAAGGAGTGAGTGTGTCGCAGAACTGCAACTAGAGGGCAAAGCAGCGCTTTGGTTGAAGGTATGTGTTTGAGGTGCGGTAACAAAAGCTTCAAGTTGTGTTACTTTAGTCTAAACATGGATCTGTTCAAGCAAAGGGCAAAAACTGTAACTGATCGTGATAAGAAATACTTTAAGTATCGAAATAAATACAGTCTGCAGGATGTGTACATTCTCATATGAAAACTGTTGTTGGTCTGTCACTATTTTCGTTTTTCATCTAAATGATCCCTTAGATAACACAAAAATCTACAACATGCTATTTCCTAAAATTAGTTTGTTTTTTTAAACAAATCACATCAGTTATAAACTGGCTGCAATGGTGTCTGATCACTGAGGACGGTGCTGGTCAAATGACAACTAATACCATTTTTACAAGTGTGTGTGTGTGTGTGTGTGTGTGTGTGTGTGTGTGTGTGTGTGTGTGTGTGTGTGTGTGTGTGTGTGTGTGTGTGTGTGTGTGTGTGTGTTTCAGAGTGTCTCCATGATGATCCGTCATCAGAACTATGAAGAAGGTAAGAACATTGACGTGTTTCTGACTGAAGAAGCTGAGTGATGACATCATCAGAC
>SSNR01000083.1:871614-903247 GCA_006937965.1 Callopanchax toddi
GTCTGATGATGTCATCACTCAGCTTCTTCAGTCAGAAACACGTCAATGTTCTTACCTTCTTCATAGTTCTGATGACGGATCATCATGGAGACACTCTGAAACACACACACACACACACACACACACACACACACACACACACACACACACACACACACACACACACACACACACACACACACACACACACACTCCTTAAATCTTCATCACGTTTACAGAGTTAAAACCAAATTAAAGTCTCATTAATATTGTTCAGCCATTTGAACATTTCAAAACAGACAAAAACCTAAATGAATGCAGAAGTCATGAATAAACAATGTCTGAATCTCTGTCAGCAGCAAGAACATAAAACACGTGTTTTTAGAGTTTAAAGTTTGAGGGGTTTTAACCATCAAATAGAAACATGAAACGCCTCCAGCTGATTGGCTCTAAAAGTCCTTTAGTTTGGTTATAAACTGTTAAACTGTTAGGTGATGAAACCTGTCAGAATCTGGTCATGAAATCATCTCAACTCACCAGAAACGTTTCCTCGCTCTTCTGTAGATTCAGAAGGAATAAGCGAACCGACGTCTGAAGAAGCTTCCTGTTGGTGTTAAAGGACGAAGAGGAGGAAGCTTCATCTACCGGCTGCTTCCTCCTCCCTCTGTTCTCAGATCAAACTGATTATTGATGTTTCATCATTCTGACTTGATTCTCTTTGTTGTGACTCCATCAGGACGGCGTGCTGCTGCTCTGATCTGAACGTGTTCGTGGTCTTTAAACAGAGTTAACAGGCCAGGTGAGCCTGAGGAATGTATTCAGTCAAACTGTCTGAACTCTCCTCCAAATAAAGACCCAACATGAACCTGCTGAGTCACAGCTGAGCTAAATACTTCACATTTTTTAAATTACTTCAAAAAACAACAATCTGATCGTAATTGAGAGAGATTTATTGAGTTTTACAGGCGTTTCTGCTGTTATGGGAGATTATAAAAGCTGTAAAATATTGAATGTAATTTAATGATCTTTCACTGTTTGCTTTAACCTGATGAAATCGTCACACACAGGCACACGAGCTCCGTCCGGTCCCTGCTGACTTCTCACAGATCATCCTATAAACACCCTGACAGGAAGCGTCGTTCCAGGAGTTCAGGTCTGCTCCTCCTTTATTCCCTGCCGTCACACAGTCCGCTCCTGGAGCTCCTCCTGGCTGCTTGTTTGGCTCATTGTTTCTCCAAAAACTCAAACTGATGGATGAAGAAGAAGAAAAGCAGTTAGAAGTGGATCCTTTGATGATGGAGGATAATAAAGAGTCAGACCTCTGGTTGAGAGGAGATCCGTCCACCCAGAACCAGCTGCCTTCTTCCTCCGAGTCCGTCAGTCCGATCCAGAACACGTCTCTGAAGTCCTTCATCATCCTTCTTTCCAAAAGCATCTGATCCATAAAAGCAGAAGGAAAAAGCCTCAGAGATGAAGGAACATGATGATGAGATCTGCAGCAGTTACCTGCTCCT
Organism: Callopanchax toddi; assembly: GCA_006937965.1. Taxonomy (NCBI): domain Eukaryota; kingdom Metazoa; phylum Chordata; class Actinopteri; order Cyprinodontiformes; family Nothobranchiidae; genus Callopanchax; species Callopanchax toddi. Next base: position 873,108 of record SSNR01000083.1, read on the forward strand.
CTCTGCTGTCCACCTTCACCAGGTCTCCTCCCAGATCTTCACAGGAACGCCTGCTGTCACTCCAGGAGGATTTATTCCTGGAGAAGTGGTAACACTGGCCTCCATGTAGCTCCCAGCCTGCCCTTTTCTTCAGACAGATTTTATCTTAAGACAGAAGAGAGCAAAGAGTCGATGGATGAAAAGTCTGTGTGGTTTGGAGGCAGCAGGAGGAGGGACTGTGTCCTCTGACTTCCTGTTTCTGTCACTCATCACTGTTTCTCCAACAGGTCTACCTGGTGGAGAACATCTCAGTCCTACATCTGATTAAAGCCTGGATTTAACCTCACTAAAATACAGTTTATAATCATTTATTATTATAATTCTTGATATTATTATTCATTAAGCACTTTTCAAGCAAGAGGAGCTTTTTTTTTTTTTTTTAATTTCCCAGAACTGGTGATGATTTCCACACATAAATAGTTGCACAAAATTATTATTTAAATACTTTTATTTCATAGAATTGAATGTTTTTGTGCTAAAACCAGTGTTGGTTACAGTGTAGCAGATTTATTAAACCTTCAAGCTCTTTCTAAACCTTAAAGGTCATCACACCTCAAGCCTGTTGGAGGCTCTAAGCTTCCTGGTTTGAACCTTTACTGCCTCAAATAAACAAACCATTGTTATTCTTGTTGTGGACGTTAAAAGGTTCAGATGGTCACAGGACAGGAACCTTTAATCGTTTTGATTTCAGTGAGTCTGGAGGTCTTTCTATTAATAAATGAGTTCTAATGACACTTTCACCATCAGATCTGTTTAACTAAACCACAAAGGGGATTAAAACTAATCCTGATTTTGAGTCTCAGATCAGCTCTTTAACTTTCAGGAAGTGGCTGAGCTCATTTTAGTCTCTGCATCCTATTAAAGCTCTGAAATTAAATGTTTTTAAATAACTAAGTAAAAAAAAATACGGGGATGTTTGAATAAAAGTTAAACATTATTAACTTACATTATTAGTAAACTATTATCACTTTGCAATAAATTTGATTGCTCAAATTAATAAGAAATACAAAAGTTTTCCAAAAGTGTGTTTTTAATTGAGACTTTAGTCCTGAATGAGACTCCAGACTCCTAAAACCCTGACGGTCTCACCTGACAGGTTCCCCCTCAGAACCTCATTCTCCTCCTTCAGGGTTTGGAGGCTCCGATCGCTCAGGAAGGAAGCTGGATGTGGAAACATGATGTTCATGTAAACTAAACCCTCTGATTGTTGTCCTCTAGCATTTAAAAAGTCAAATCCATGAAGGGATCCAGTCTGAACTCACAGAATCTGTAGATAACGATGAGAGCAGCAGCCATTAGGACACAGAGAACCAGCAGGACCGCTCTCTCTGACGGACGCTTCGACTTCCTGTTGGGTTCTTCATGGTGAGGAGCAGCAGCTTCACCTGAGGACCATTTAGAGGAGAACAACTCAGACATTTGTCTCTACTTTAAAGGCACACTATGCAGGCTTGGCTTGTTTTCAGCTCCCCCTAGTGTCCGTTTTAAGTCACTGTCATAAAACCGTTAGCATAGTTTCTGCTCAGAAAGCCCTAAATCTCCCTGTTAAATGTCTCCTCAGCCTTCACTGCTTTCTACTGGAGCGGTTCATCACTCAGTCAAAGAAATCAGCTGTGTTAAGCAGGGAGAGATGGGAAAAAAATCAGGAATCTTGAGCTAAAAACACTCCGGAGCTAGCATAACAGCTAGCCACATTGGGTTAGCCTAACCCTCATGAGATACGGGACTTTGTGAGACTTCTGGCATTTCATTAACCCTGTAAAGGGGTCAGATTAGCACATACTCGAGAAAAAGATTTAAAAATATGGGAAAAGTTACATAGTGAGCCTTTAACCTCCAGAGCATCCTGCCATAGTGTGGAGGATCAAGTGACCCACAGCTCTGGTCAACAGGAAGGAACTTCGATCAGTCATATAAGCAAAAGAATAAAGTATTTTTAACTACCCTGGATGACTCTGGGTTAGAGCTGATCTACTGAGGAGGTAACGTTTGATCTATCAGATGTTAGTGGATGGAAAACTTATTGCGACATTGTGGCATGATGACTTGATGTTAGCAAAAAACAGGAAACCACTCAAAAGATATCATACCATATCATAGCACTTATAAAATTCAGCAGCATGGTTGACCAGCTGCATTCTGGGTAACTCCAGATAAGAGTGTGGATTATACTGTAGTGTCTCCATGGTGTCTCCTGATGAACGTATTTTTAAAACCTCTCGGCTGATAAAACATCTGTTTACGCTGGAGTCCAGTTTTAGGACCGGATCCGTTCTGACTCCTGAACCTGTTTTCTCTTAGTGGTAAGGTTGACGCTGGAGGTCTTCTAGTGTCATTGCGTCAGTCTTATTTTGGTTAAAGTTTTAAAAATCAGGACCTCGTGTCTAAAGGTGTCGAAAGCTGCTGTTAAATCTAACAACAGCGTCACAGAGTCTGTTGAAGGATGTCTTAAAAACCCTCAACACAGCTGACTGGTGAACTTTAAACACCGACTCAAACACTTCTGTCACCTATAGAGGGCTATAGAGTAAAGGCAGCTCGGACACAGGACTGAAGGTGGACAACAAGGGTCCTTACCGTGATGGACTCTGATGCTGATCATTCCACCTTAAAAGTATTTGATGGCGGCGTTGACAGCAGTGATCTGTGTCTCTGAGGGTCTCGTTTGGTGTTTGAAATGAACTGATTCTGAGTTCCAGCTCTGAGCTGCTGATTTAGACTTTAACTAAATCCAAAGAATCTCCGGGACATGTGATTAACTAAAACTGATCTGAGGACACCTCCTCATGACTCCCTTTTCATTTATAGACCAACCAGGTCAGTTACATCCTGTACCATGAAGGTCAAAGTTGATTCAGTTTATTTGCAGGTTGAATGAAACCTGATGGATGTTCTGTCCTCTTCTGATCCACTTGTTCTTTTTCTAACTTAATGTTTTCTTTGTATATTTTAGAATGAAACACATTTATTTTCATTAATGTTTATTCATAATTTAAACCTTCCTTCTTGTTAATCCTATTTGTTCAAGTAAGTAAGTAGTAAGTAAAGTTTATTTATATAGCACCTTTCACAGATATACATCACAAAGCGCTTGACAATATAAACAAAAAAAAACAAAACAGAGAAAACATTGAAAATAAAAAACCAAACAGAGATTTGGGGGTACCAGATACAATATTTGGGCAATATTTGGGGTACCTTCAGGGGATCTACATTGTAAATTATGAGATATAGTGGGACATTGACTTGTGTAAGGAACTAAAGTCTTGGGCAGAAATATTGGGGCAACTTCAATACAATATTTGGACCAAAAATAAAGATGGGAGCCAGATTCAACATGTTTTGGTTTTTCTGTCTGGTAGATATTTATCTCATGAACCAGTGGATGGATTTTAATGAAACGCAAAGTAAAAGCACCGGATGAACGTCTGCAGCTGATTAATGTCTGGAGTCAGTCAGATCCAAGATGGCCGCCACAGCTAATGAACAGTAACAAACAGGTTCACAGATGTTTAAATTTGATGTGTCAGCAGCTGAATGTGGTTCACAGCTCAGACTCTGATGCTGACAGGTTGTGTGGGATGGAGACAGATTTGACCAAAATAACTCACTTCTCAATAAGAGGACGTTAGTTTAACACTGTGAAATAGGAGGTGAACGACGTGTATGGTGTACATTTTAGGACATCCTCAGGTCTCGGACAAAAAGTCCTCAGTCGTCAGTCATCAGACACTGTGTGTCCTCAGACGACTGAGGACTTTTTGTCTGAGGATTGAGGACTTTTTGTCTGACGACTGAGGACTTTTTGTCTGACGACTTTTTGTCTGAGGACTGAGGACTTTTTGTCTGAGGACTGAGGACTTTTTGTCTGATGACTTTTTGTCTGACGACTTTTTGTCTGAGGACTGAGGACTTTTTGTCTGAGGACTTTTTGTCTGACGACTGAGGACTTTTTGTCTGACGACTTTTTGTCTGAGGACTGAGGACTTTTTGTCTGACGACTGACGACTTTTTGTCTGACGACTGAGGACTTTTTGTCTGAGGACTTTTTGTCTGAGGACTGAGGACTTTTTGTCTGACGACTGAGGACTTTTTGTCTGATGACTTTTTGTCTGAGGACTGAGGACTTTTTGTCTGACGACTGAGGACTTTTTGTCTGACGACTTTTTGTCTGAGGACTGAGGACTTTTTGTCTGACGACTTTTTGTCTGACGACTGAGGACTTTTTGTCTGAGACCTGAGGATGTCCTAAAATGTACACCGTAGACGTGTCGTTGAAGAATGATGGGAGCTTATTTTATTCCTTTAAAGGTTCATATTCTGCTAAATCCACCTTCTAAAGATCTTCTAACAGTCAGATCAGTCCCAGAGACTGTATCTGAGACCCAAAAGTGTTCAAATGTTTTCACCGTTTTTACTTTCTGATTCTCATTTTTGGGAAATGTGTTTTGAGCTAATGCTAAAACTGGGTGGTTTCTAAATCTTTCCCCTGCTGACGTCAAGAAGGGAAAAGACCACTCCTCTCTAGAGGACAGAGCCAATCAGAGCACCTTTGTCTACCTGAGCCCACCTTTCAAAACCACGGGAGCGCTCATCCTCACAAACGTTAGCTAACAGTCATGGTGAAGCTACAAGCAAAGCACGACAGTTGCTTCGTAGATGGTTGATCAACGAGCACAAAAGTCTTTTTTTACTCCCTTCATCTGAGACCCTGATCTACCGACATCTTGTTAATGCACGAAGAAGAGAAATGTACAGGACTCGACTCCCCAAGCTCCCAGAGCTTTGACCTGTTATTGAGATGTAAACGAAATGATTCAGAGTGGAGAGAAAAGACAGAATATGGGACTTTAATTTAGAGCTCCATGTGGTTTAATGATTTAGAAAGTTCTGACTGCAGCTTCTCCTTCCTGCTGACTCAGAACCACATGAATGTTCTTACCTTCTTCATCGCTCTGAGGACGCATCATCATGGAGACACTCTGAGAAACACACACACAGCCGATGCTTTAACATATGGTCAGATTTTAAAAGTCCATTAGAACTGATCAAATTTAAAATGTTAAAAATGAAATGAGAACTGATGTTTTGTTCTTACAGAGTTCAGATGTGTTCTGAGGTTCTTCTAAAAGGTTCTCGTCTCCAAACACAGAAAATGATTCTAAGGTTATTTTCAAAACCCAATCATTGTTAATTCAGTAAAAAATTTGATTTAAAAGTTGTTTTAGAGGAATGAAACGCATACGAAAGATACTTTATCGTTTTAAACAATCAAAGATAACAAGAAACCTCTCCAGTTGGTCATCTATTATAAAATTATTTGTTTCTGGGGTTTAAAAAGCTATTTCTGATTTTCTCTGATCTGATTAAATAGGACATGATTTACAAAACTTGATTTAATTTGCTAAAACAATGATGTCATAGATTATTGTTAGTTTTAGTTGACAGAAAATCATCTAAACTCACCATAAACGTGTCACTGCTCTTCTGTAGATTCAACAGAAATTAACTGATCTCAACTGGTTTCATCTAAAGAAGCTTCCTGTTTATCTTGGGGGGGGGGGTTGTAGACTTGATTCAGTTTTATTTTGTTTTTTGTAGAATTTTGTATATATAATTAAGTCAAAGATAAAATGTTGGTAAAGTTAATTTAAAGTTTGGTTTTATTTCTCTGACTGGAGGAGAAAACACTGGTGTGGACATTCTGCCCTCTACTGGTTTCTTTGTGTTGTAGCTACATTTTTTCTTGACTTATTTCTGAAAAAATGTCATTTTTATTTGTAAATGTTTCTTATCCATGTTTAACGCCTGTCTTTCCTTTAGTTTTAACAGGCTGTATCCATTAAACAGGTGTTTGATCAACACAACAAACCGCAGGGCGATTTTAATGAAACTCTCACAAAGTAAAGACTCTGTGAACGTCCAAACCTGATTAACCATAGAGTCAACCTGATTCATGAGGATCTCCACATTTAATCAGATTTAACACAAACATTATAAATCAAGTCTCAAATGTTTGAGTTCTATTGAGATTTTATTTATAATTTAATGTTAGTCTGATTGAATTCTGATCAAAAATATCTGTTAGTTAATTAGATCATGTGTGTGAGTATATATATATGTGTATATATATGTGTATATAAATGTGTGTATATATGTATATGTACGTATATATGTATATGTACGTATATATGTCTATATACGTATATACTGTATGTATATATATATGTAGATATGTGTATATATATACGTATATATGTATATATACATATATATGTATATATACGTATATATGTATATATACAGATATATGTGTATATACGTATATATATGTATGTATATACGTATATATGTGTATATATATGTTAAATATTTATATATATGTGTATATGTGTATATATGTATATATAAATATTGTTCAGGGTCAAGGGGGCGGAGCCTATGACGTGCTTAAACCCTGGGCAACCTGTCAAAAAGAATCATTTTCAAAAAATTTTTTTACATTTCACTTTTTAAAATAAACTGCTGGTTTTTGTGTTCAGGTTTTGACTCGTTCCTTTGTTTTTATGGACTCTGATGTTTATTTAACTTTCTGATCTTTAGATGTTTCTCTTCGATCTAGTCTCTTTACACCCGGTCCATGTTCCTAACATTATTAGTCCCTCAGTACGAAGAACTGCAGGTTTTAATTTGTTCCAAGTCAGATAATCCTTTAAATTAAAGGTCTTAAAGGCCGGGTTTTGGCAATATATTTTTAAAATACTTTGAAAAGTGTTTCTTCTGCATAAAATTTGCTGTTTTGATATCATGTTATGTATTTGTATCAGTGTTTTTCATTTTAGCCTTTAAGATACTAGAATTTCCCCCAAACTTTATAGTTTTGTCTGTCTGATGACATAATTTTTAAAAATCTGATGGATGTTACTCAGTACTCAAGTAGACTTTTTACCAAGTACTTTTTTACTCATAAAGTATTTTTTGGGACAGCAACTTTTTACTTTTACTTGAGTAAAAATATGTTGAAGTACTCTTACTTGAGTACATTTTTTGGGTACTCTACCCACCTCTGTATAATACTGAGGATCAAAATAACAGTAACATTGTTGATAATAATAATAAATCAATATAATTTACAGCAAACGATGAAAATAAAGCGCATTCCTTAAAGTTTCAAACTAAAGCATAAACCGGATGTGACAAAACAAGGTGTTAACCAAATCATCTCCCACGCTGGTTGATTGACAGAGATGATAACCAATAAGATTTGCAGTCTCCTCGTGATGGGCGGGGCTAAACCTCTTAGTGAAATACAGAAGGGGGAACGGTCTCTTCCTGACCAACTTGGCTGAAGCGTCAGCAGCTCGCCACCGACAGACTTCGGTAAAGTTTCTGCTCCGGTGTCCCTCCCTCCCGGTGCCGTTATGGCCCCCAGCACGCAGCTTAAAGAGGCGATAGCCGATGTGCAAGAGGGCATCCGAGCTATTCTGCTCGGACCTCCCGGAGCCGGAAAGGGGACTCAGGTGAGGCTCGGGGAACACTGTTAGCTGTTAGCTTAGAGAAGCATAATGCGCATGCGCCATAGCCTATGCTAGCCTGTTTGTCTTTCACTGTTGGAATTTAGTTTCTCCTCCTCTGTTTATAGCGTTCCAGTGAATGACTTTACAAAATATACATTTTATTTTTGTGATAAAGTTAACAACTTAGCATCTCACACGTGTTTTAAGTCGTGCTGGCTAAACTTTACGTTTCTAATAAAATGCTAATACTCTATTCATGTTGGTCGTAATTTTTACACAAAAATAACGAAAAAATAAAACTATATCAACACGAAATTACCCTGAGGCGTTACTTTAATTTACTACACTCTATAGTCTTTGAATGACTTTCAAAACGTGCTATAAAACATTTCTGATTAATGTTATTTCTGCTTTTTCTTTGCATAAATCTGTTAAATAACTATATCCCTGCTCAAACCTACCAAACATTCAGTCATGTTGAAGATTTCACCCCTTTAAATACCAGTTTGTTTACCTTATGTCACTGTTTTTATTTCCATAAAGCTAAGTTTTGGTGGCAGCGATAGTTTTTCCCCAAATCAAGAATAAAAAATGTAACTTTGATGCATTCATAGTTTATTTGTAGCATCAGTTTTAAATTGACCACCCACTTGAGGCGTTAGAGGACAAAAACTGTGATCAAAAACATCTGATTGTTGTTTTTAATCATTTTTTGAGTAAAATCTTTCTGATATTATCTATGTTATACTTCTATACCAGTCAAACCAGTTTGGTCTTTGGTCCAGTGCTTTGTGAAACTCGTTCAGAGGACCGTGAGTCCACTAGAGACTGAAAGAATCCAGTTTCTCTGTTGCATAATTCAGAATGTTGAAACACAACCCCAGACCTCTGGCTGGAGCAGAACTCATGGAGAGTCAGAAAAAAACCCTTTAAATTCATGTTTTTATGTCTTTACATTCTAGAGATCTCACCGTCATCAACACATTATTCAGGTTAAAATGTATTTACCTTCTACTTTTAATACTTTTGGGCATATATTTTGCAGCTGTAACCACACAGGACTTCTGGTTTAAGCTCAAAATAAGGAACTTCTATATCTTCTGTGAAACAGTTGATTTTGTGAACTTAAAGTTCAAAACGTTGCATCTTTTGAGTTCTAAATTGGCAAATCAGTCCGTGCTTGTTTACATTGCTCTGCCTGCTGAAACATGAATAAATCACCCATCGTTTGTTGGACTGATGAACATCAGCTGGAAAGATGTTGCATGTCTCCCGACTTTACTGAACAGTGTAAATTTATCAGTGTGTTTTAATTCCTGCAGGCTCCCCGGTTAGCAGAAAAGTACTGCGTTTGTCATCTGGCCACTGGAGACATGCTGAGGGCCATGGTGGCTTCAGGCTCTGAACTCGGCAAGAAGCTGAAGGAGACCATGGACTCTGGCAAGCTGGTAAGACTTTCCTACACGATGCCTCCATCAGCTGTTTTCACACAGGAACACACACAAACAGGATTGATTTAAAGTAAATGTTTCTGATATTTTAATATCGAGCTGGGTGAAAAGTCTTTAATAACAGTCCCTTTAAATGTTTTAAATCTTGGAAACGTTTTAAGTCCAACGAATCGTGAATCCTTTTAACATGAATGCATAAACATAGAGTTAGAGTCTGCAGGTAGAGCTCAGTGCAGCCTCATGTTTGACTCTTTATTTTGTCTTTTACTCCTCGTCATGCAGGAGGAGGCAGAAACTGATTGTGTTTGCTAGATATTCAGTTTTAACCAGAAACACTTGAGGCGTTTGTACGGCGTCGTTGATGTTGTGATTTGATCAACATGCCAGTGAAACACGTGGTCACAGAGCATTCATGTGGTTCAAACGAAGCATCAAATCCATTCGTTTTGCCTCCAGGATTTTAGGGTTTTGACTCTGATGAATCGTTTCAGCTCTCTCTAGGTGTGCTACAGTGGACATGTTTCTAATGTCCTGTGACTTTTCTCACGACATCAAAGAACAGATTTTTTCTGTTTATTTTTCTTCTGTTTGTACTTTAACTGTCACAAAGTAAATTCCTTGTGTATAAACTAAAGTAAGTAAAGTTTATTTATATTAGGGATGCACTGATACCAGATTTTTTTATAACTGAGTACAAGTACTTACGTTTGAGTGCTTTCCAATACCGAGTACCAATACAAGTACTAATAAATGCTACTAATCTAAATGGTGGTTTAAATTTTTAAACGAAATAACTCGGATCATCAGCAGCAGGTCATGTGACAACAAGACGGGATCTGTCAGCTGGTTGATTCACTATGAAAAAGTCACATTTATCTGTTTTTCATCCATAGTTTTGCTTGTTTTTAGCTCCCCCTAGTGTCCGTTTTAAATCACTGCCGTAAAAACATTAGCACCATTGTTTCTGCTCAGAAAGCCCTAAATCTCCCTGTTAAATGTCTCCTCAGCCTTCACTGCTTTCTACTGGAGCGGTTCATCACTCAGTCAAAGAAATCAGCTGTTCAAGCAGGGAGAGATGGGAAAAATCAGGAATCATGAGCTAAAAACACTCCGGAGCTAGCATAACAGCTAGCCACATTGGGTTAGCCTAACCCTCTGAGATACGTGACTTTGTGAGACTTCAGGACACCGGACCAGAGACTCAGAAGTTACAGACGTGGTATTCTGGATCCAAGCAGCAGATGGGGCTGAGGGACTTTTATTAACCCTTAAAGGGTCAGATTAGATCAGACTGGGTCAAAGACAAGATTTAAAATAGGAAAAAGTTACATAGTGTGACTTTAACTGTAAACAGAGTCCTAAAGGTCAGGGGTCAAACTAGAAGTTAGATCAACTCCAGAAAGATTTCTCTGTCAGTTATAAAGTCTTCTCTAAAGGACCTGAACTGGATGGAACAATGAAGTCAAACATACTAAAAAACATCTCCTGATGTGGAAAAACTACATTAATAAAATATAAAACCTTCAGCTAGCAGAGGTGTTAAAGTGTGCTTCATTATATGATAGAACAGCTTTCCATACCTGCTGCAGTCTCCAAGCCTTTCTCAGCTGATCAGAACCAAACCGGCGTGTCTTTAATCCTCTGCGTTCTTCTGAAGTACAGGTTGATGTAGACTAGAGGTTTAATCAGCTGCTTTCTTCTGTCGTAGCTGTTAGCAAAACGTTAGCGGCTAAACTAAACATGCTAACGCTTTGGGAATCAATCAGGCATTACTAATGGATTCATAGTTGCTGGTACTTTACAGAACCAAATGTTAGTACTGCGAGGATTTGGACTACATATACTGCTACATTACTAATACTACTACTACTACTATACCAAGTATGGATTCCACCGTTAGCTTCGTTTAGCTGCTGGTGTCTCTTTCTGCAGCTCAACTGAGAGCTAAGTTAAATAATATGGGCTCCATAATATTGGAGTACTTTTATTATTACGAGTACACGACCATAGTATCGGCCTGATGCCGGTATCGTTATACAAGTTCTTCTCAGAAACATCCAAATTAACGCGTGATTAAAAGAGAATAAAGATCATTAAAAACAATGGAAAGCATTAAAGATTTAAGTAAAGTTGTTTTAAATAGTGAGGTCTTCAGCTGCTCGTTAAAGGTGTCCAGACTGTCAGAGACAAAATGACTTGGAGCATGTGTTGTTGTTGTGGGTAAGGCGCTCCTTCTGCAGCAGGAAGTTGTAATGTGATCATTGTTGTTGCAGGTCAGTGATGAAATGGTGGTGGAGCTCATTGAGAAGAACCTGGACACGCCCGTCTGCAGGAACGGCTTCCTATTGGACGGATTCCCCCGAACGGTCAAACAAGCAGAGATGGTCAGCCTGTATTTACTGCTGTTCTTTATTATTAAGGAAATAAATGTGAAATTTAGCTGTTTAGACGTAACATTTGAGTTTATTTGAGGTTAATAAAAGTTGACGTGCATCAGAAATGATCTGAGGTCAATGTTTAAGCTCAGCCTCGTTTTTCTACCGTTCAGACAATCCGTTTAACTTCCTGTTTGTCCCCCAGCTGGACGACATGTTGGACAAAAGACAGGAGAAGCTGGACTCCGTGATCGAGTTTTCAGTGGATGACTCTCTGCTGGTTCGTAGGATCTGTGGCAGGTAGGAGGCAGGTTCATCAGTCGGAACACGACTGGGACTGGCGGGTTTCCATCGCTCGGGGGCATTTTCCATTGACGCTGTTCTAGATCTGGTTCAGAGCCAGCTTAAAACCAGTCATAACTCTGGATCTGGACCAGAAATCTGCTGCTGCTGCAGCTACATGCTCCTATTGGTCCCATACAGAGACCTGCTTACATCAGGGACTGTTGGTGGAGTTCTGGAGATCAACTAGAACTCTGGTAGTCAGATTTCATCATTTAAAGTCCTGTTTTTGGCAGCTCTGTGTAACTCACCAACCTGACCAGTAGGTGTCACCTTTGAGCTGTTGGTTTGTTGATTAAAGGTTGAACCCACCATCAGTTTCTCCTCTACCATCCCCTTCATGACTTGGATGTTTATTAACATGTTTAGTGTTTCTTACCTTCAGCAGCCATTTCTCCTACTCAGTGTCAGAAACCCAACACCAGGTCACCGGCTGCTCATTCAGGTGCTGAAGAGTCTGAGACAGAGTGATGGTGTTGGAGCTAAGTGGAGCGTAACAATGTGTAATTAGCAGAAGGTGGTCTGAAGGAGTTTGGAAGTCCTGCAGCAGGAAGGTCTGATTTTTATCTCAAAATCTCGTCTCTACATAAACAAATCAGAAGAACTTCCTCCGTTTGAAGCAGACGTCGTTTTTGTGGGACGGATTATTTAGAGAATGTTGAATCAGCCACTTTACCTAACCTGAACATGACGGTTACACAACCTGATCTCGGCGAGGAGAAAACCTTTTCAGTCTGCGGACGTCAGCAGCTGCTGGGATTTCAGGACATGATGTGGGACGTGAGAGGACAGTGGAGTAGTGGGTGAGTCACTGCTGGTTATCAAGCCCTGATTCCTCCTCTCCTCTCTGTTTCCTCAGACTAATTCATCAGCCCAGCGGCCGCTCCTACCACGAGGAGTTCAACCCCCCCAAACAGCCCATGAGGGATGACGTAAGTCCTGAAGACAATGATCAGGGACAGTCAGGCTGCTGCTCTAACACACTTCTTCTACCCAGCTGACCCAGTTCAGCTTTAAAACCACAACATGACCTGAGAGGGAACGACACTCATTTACAGTTTCATCCTCCTCCTGTGGTGCTGAAGCGATGAATCCTGTGAGAAACGGAAAGATTCCAGTTGGTTTTCACCTCAACCTCCTCACACTGACGGGGTCCCGTCGGCTACGTTTGTGTTTTATTAACTTGGATTTTTATTTTACACACCAGAACAACATAAACCAGTTTGAACTAAAGTCACGTTGGTTTGATTTGTGTAGCGTTTTATTTAAATCGGGTTTAAACACTTAGAGGAACCCAGATGAGACCCTGGGGGCCATCCGGGTCTCTGGGGTCCAGGTTCACATGTCGGGTGTTTGGATCACATTCCTGGAGGTTTGGTGTGAGGACCAGTTCATCCATGAGAAGGAAGAACTGGTTTCTCTGGGTTAGTTTCTTCAGGGACCATTCATACTCCCTGAGTTATCCAGGTGGGCGCATTTTCTCACGGCCAGCTGATCCTCAAAGGTTCCATTTAACGTCCACGCCAGCGAAAGAAGCCGCTTTCATAAAACGCACTGTGCCGACAAATCGGCGTAATACTGCCGTCATTATGAAAACGCCGTGGTGACATGGCGATGCAGGAAGTTTGCAGTATTTGTGCCGCCACGCTTGGTAGTAATATTACCACAACGCCGGACTTGTGAATGAAGATTACGCCTTGTAGCAGCAGAGAGAGGTGTTACTAATAATGTGGCAAAGGTGAGCCAACCAGAAAAAGTCTTTAAAAATCAGGTAACACAGGAAGGCTGTTACATCAACCGCTACCTGCACTAACCACGCCCACTCTCCCTTCCTGACCAATCACAGCAGTTGTTCTCAGTCGCCCTGTAGAACAAGCCGTTAGCGCTGCCGAACCGGGGCTGCGAGAACAAAATGATGTCGTTTTTGTTCTCAGAGACCCTCGGAGAGAACAAAGTGAGGATCAGGTGTTGGAGAGTCGAGTCCTCAGACCTCCTGTTGAGTTTTTCTTCTGCACTCTCTATTAAACCATAGAACTCAGAGCAGTCCTGTCCTCCAGAGTGTCTCCTGTCCCTCAGGTGGACAGCAGAGTCAGCCTGACCCAAAGACTTGTTGTTGGGTTTGAGTTTCTCCAGGATGTAGTTGTAAATCTAGTATAATAATAAAAGCTTAGGTGCTGATTGTGTGGGTCTTTTTGACCCTCCAGCTTGGTCTCAGGTTGTTGATCCGGACGTCGGTCTACTGATTCATCAGATCCGTTCACCTCGCTCGCTTTAATCTTTGTTTTTATCTGGAAACTCTTCAGCCTCCACCTGCAGCGAAACGAGTCACGACACGAAGAAATAAAGACGTCTGAGATCATTCAACCGAAACTAAAAGGCTCTGATCTCATTTTAGAAATGAAAGCGTTTTGTTTTTGTTTTCCTTCAGGTGACGGGCGACCCGCTCATCCGGCGCAGCGACGACAACGAGACGACGCTACACTCCCGTCTGAGCGCCTACCACCGGCAGACCTCCCCTCTGGTGCAGTACTACAGCGCCCGGGGTCTGCACACCGCCGTCGACGCCTCCCAGAACCCCAACGTGGTCTTCGCCTCCATCGTCGCCGCCTTCTCAGCCGCCACAGAAGCCCCTGCTCGCGCCGCCGCCTGTAAAGACCAAGTGTTCTTCATTTAAACCCTCTTTCCTTCCTGTTTCCTGCTCCGTTGGTTCTATCCTTCTGTTCTGGGGGTACCGGTGTTTGGATCGTTGAGCACCGTGACTGTAGAGGACGTCAGGTTCTGACATTTAGCAGAGCAGAACGTCCTGTACGTGTCCACACGGCGTTTCCAGAAGCTGACATTTAATCGGTGATTCAACCTTTTTCTTTTTAGTACGTTGACTCTGGGTTCGGATCCTTTTTCCACATCTCTTCATCTTTCTTTTTCCTCCCTTTTCCTGCATTAGGAGCAACAGAAAGTCTTTTCCGTTGGCCTCTGACCTTTAGCTCCTGGTTTAACAGGCTGAAGGCATCAGGTTACACGCCCACAGGGGACTCGAGTCAACGCCGCTGATTTTCCACAGATCTTTGTTGTTTTATTCATTTAAACGTATTTCTGGAACGTTTGATCCTCCTTTGAGCCTTTGTAGACCACGACAGGTCAGGGAGACCTTTATCTACACTAGGGGTCAACAGGCTGTGGCCCCTCTGAAGTGTCTCCCTGAACCAGGATTCTGGATGTTATTTCTGTTTAAAGAGACAAAACCATGGCGTTTTAGGAGTTTTCCTATTTGAAACTTTCCAATAAATTCATGGAGTTTCAGCATCAGATGACACTGATTCTATCAGGTCACTTCAGCAACAGAATTCAATAAAAATAAAAGTTTCTTTAAAATACTTTCATCAGTTTTACTTTAATGTTATTTATGCAACATTCTGACAAGTTTATTTACTTAAAATCCAACAGAAAACCAACTTTTTAGACGCAAATCTAAAAGCAGGAGGCAACTGAAGAGAATTCACTCAATTTAAAACGTCACTGTTATGGTAAAACACACTTTAATATTAAAACTGGAACCTTAGGCTCTTTAATGTTTAGTTATAAGGTGCCTTATCTCTAACTGGACAACTTATTTGACTGATTTTCACATTTTTCTGAACAAGAAGGTGTTCCTATTTACGGTAATTCAATTCCTTCAAACAAACAGACCTGGAGCCAGTTTTCTGTTTGCTGGTTTTGGTTGGCTGTGGCGGCCATCTTGAATTGTATTAACTTTAGAAGTTGAGTTGTAGAGGTTCATCCAATCTTTACTTTTTGAGAGTTTTATAAAAATCCATCCAGTGGATCAGGAGATATTATGATGACAAAAACATCTTCACACCTTTTATTGTTGTTTTTACCGAAAACGCTGAACTTAAACGCTGGTCCAATCAGGAGTTGGATCATTTTGATCATCAAACAGCAGTTGCTGATGTTTAAACGGGTCGTTACTGCGGTTTATAAAAAGTAGATTCTACATGTTTAGTGGATTTACCGTCTCCGTCTTCCTGTTAGTTTTTAAATCACCAGGTTTAGTTTAGTTTTACTAACTAGTGGTTTATCTCACTATCCGGTCACAGCGGTTTTTGTTTGTAGCCTCTGGTCTTCTGTTCTAACCCGTTGGTTCTGCTCTAGTTCCTGTTTATCCTGTTCAGACAGAACCGGACCAAACCAGATCTTTACCTGCTTTTGTAAAAACCCTCCAGACGAGTCCAGCGTTGGGTTCGTCCTCTTCGCCGTAACACCTGTCCTCCTGTTTGTCCATTAGCGTGATGATGATCCACCATCTGCTCCGCTCTGCCCTCAGATGACCCCTCGCTCGTTAGAAACGCCATCCGGACTCCGTTAATTGTTCGGATCAATAAGCACTTTTCTTGGAAACGGACTCCAGCTTCTCTGGTAGCAGAAGGTTTCCTGTGAAACGACGTTACGTCAGATCTTCTGGTAACTTCCTGTTTATTAAACCAGACTGGAGATGTGAGGTTTGATGTCTGAGTGTGACCTGATCAGATCAGTGACCAGTAGAGTCCAATCCTGGTCCTCCAGGGCCCCCGTCCTGCATGTTTCAGAGGGTTTTCTGCTTCAACACACCTGATTTTACCAAGTGGATCAGGTGGTTCAGCCATGCTGGATGGGGGCCCTCTAGGACCAGGACTTGGTGAGTGTTTCAGCTGTAGATTATAACATGACTAACTTCTCAAGAGTGTTTGGAGGAAAAAGGAGAATAATTATATAGACCCACACCAGGGGGACGTTCAGGACCACCATGTTTATAAACCCAACCCAGACAGACCCTCTAAACATCAGCGAAGGGAAATAAAACCTGTAGCTAAAGCAGAAGGATGTTCCCTAAAGCAGGACGTTCCCTAAAGCAGAAGGATGTTCCCTAAAGCAGAAGGATGTTCCCTAAAGCAGAAGGATGTTCCCTAAAGCAGAAGGATGTTCCCTAAAGCAGAAGGATGTTCCCTAAAGCAGAAGGGTGTTCCCTAAAGCAGAAGGGTGTTCCCTAAAGCAGAAGGGTGTTCCCTAAAGCAGAAGGGTGTTCCCTAAAGCAGAAGGGTGTTCCCTAAAGCAGAAGGGTGTTCCCTAAAGCAGAAGGGTGTTCCCTCAACCTGGGTGTTCCCTCAACCTGGGTGTTCCCTCAACCTGGGTTGTCCAAAGTGAGCGTGGTCCTTGGGAGGATTTTTATTCTGTGATTCCAGATTGGTAGGATTTCATCCTGTTTGCAGACGTTTTAAAAGTTAATCATGTTTTTTTTTCTTTTTGTTTAAATGGTAAATTTGTACGACGACATTAATAATTTGGACTAAATCCAGACGCATCACTGGATGAAAAGTGATCCAGTTTTCTGTTGCTGATGACGAACTAGAATTTATTCTCTAAACTAGAAAACCACCGACTGGTGAAATCCAGGGAATTTGATGCTTTTCAAACCGATGAGACTCTTTAATGTCTCGTATCCTGATGGATTTCCTGAACCTTCACTACTAACCTCCTGTTATTGAGCAGATATACTTTGCTTTATAACCCACGTGTCAGTTTGGACACCTCTCTTTCTTCTGGGTCTCGGGGGCAGAATCCCAGACTGTCCTCTCCTCAGTCACCTCCACCAGCTCCTCTAGGACCCCAGACCAGCCTGGTCCTGGGTCGACCTGGGGACCTCCTCATGGAGACATCCTGACCAGATGAACCACCTCAGTCTTGATCTGGAGGAGCGGATCTTCACCTCCTCATCAGTCTGACTTCATCGCCTCATTTCCTGCTGAGATGAACAGCTGTAGATGATGTCTGCCTCCTTTAGGGAATAAGAGCAGCTTCACTTTTACTGTGACATATAAAAGGGTTTTAAGGTGTTTGAATTTTAAAGGAAGTGTTTGAAACCAAGTGAACTTTTCCATAAGATAACAGCTCTGAGACGATAACAGATCACTTTCTGCAAGGACTTTTTGCTTTAAGTGTTTGGAGATTTTTGATGCAGAATAGAGTGAAAATCTTAAAGATGCATTAAAGCGGGTATGATGACCCACAAATCTGTCAGGTTTTTACTATAGATTCTCTTCTTAAGGACCTTTTTGTGTGTGAACCATGGAAGGTGCTGGAAGAACCTTGAATCCCCTTTGAAAGTGAGTTAAAAAGCTTGGATCTGATTTAGGTGAAGGTGTAGGAACCCTGTGATGGTCGATGACTCTAAATCATGTCTGAATGCTGCTATAAAAACTGGAGACGGCAGCAGGAGAAGGTTCAAATGTCGGACCTGATGATGGAAAAACAAACCGTTTTCTCGGTTAAAGCCGTCGTTTCAGGTTGGTCTGAGATTTTCGCGTCGTCATCTGGTTACCTGGGTCGTCTCGTCTCAGAGGAACAAGCTCCAGACTTTAGATTCGAGCTGATAGTGGAGGATACGTCCTGTGTTTTTATTTATTTAGGCTCATTTATTTCCCTCACTCTGTCACATTTAGGCTCATTCATGTTTAAGTTGCTTCGACTAAACAGGAAGTCTTTTCTAAACGTGGCTCTACGGCTGAGTCTCGGTCTAGAGAGGATTTCTTTGAGTTTCCGTGTCGTTTGTGTTTAACGTCGGAGGTCAGCAGCACTTTGATCAGGTTTCTGTGGATTCTGGATCAAAAGGACTTTCTTTTCTTTAATTCTGAGAAAAGACTTTAGAGAAGCTCAGCTTTTATTCCTGCAGCTCCAGGAAGTTTAGCTCCTTATTTTTAGGAGTTAATTGAGTCCGTCTGAAGGCAGTGTATCGCTCTTTGATCAGGTCTTTTTACTAAAAGTGATCCTGTCTGGATTTGGACTTTAGGCTCTCGTGATCGGAGCCTCCTGTGACCTCTGAGACGTTTTTATTTCCTCTGGTAGAGAATTAAACCAGATTTTATTCTAAATTTCCTTCTTTTTATGACCCTTTTTGAAGCGGAGTGTTTAAGCCCTCTGAGGGTCTCGGGTTCTGGTTTGTAAGGTGACAGACCAGAATGTTGACTTCTGCTCATCTGGACCAGTTTTCACTCAGAACCTTCTCTTCCTGTGTTTCCCGTCTTGTCTTGCAGCTGGTTGAGTCCTGAGCTGACCTCACGGAGGACGAGGACGTGGATTAAAGCTGTGGAGCTTTACTCTTTCTAATCCCAGCAGGTTGTGATAAACCACCAATAAACATCTTGCTTTTCTATGACATCACACTTAGTGGTTTGGTTTTCTTTTGCTGTCGTTTGATTCGTGTCTGAGTTTAAAGTCTAAGACACTAAAGTCTCCTAACAGGAGTTCAGACTTCTGTAACAAATCTTCATTTTAGTGTAGAAAGGTTAAAAATCCTGTTTTTATCAGTAACGAGTTCATGTTTTTATCATGAATCTGTTCTGTTTTAGCTAAAGGACAGATGTAGAGAATAGAGGTCTGAGAACTGAAGCCCTCAGGTTAGGGAGGCGGAGTTGGAGAACGTTCTGAGGAGAGCCAGTCTGACCTTCAGCCTGTTGGTCCACTCCACAGGATCTGATGATCTGAGGTGAGTTTTCCTGCATCAGCAGCCATTAAGAGATCATTGATCATCTTTACCAGAGAGCCAGGCTGAAGGGGGTCAGAGGTCTTCAAACCAGGAGACGAAAGAACATCATTTAAACCCAATAAACATGTAATACCAGTCGTTAGGTCGTTATTTAAAATCACCAACAAATCTCACCTTTTCATATACCTTAAAAACTGTTTGGTGGTTTAAACAGGAACCGTTATCGGCTCTGGTCTGTGAAGCTCTCACTTCTACCTGATAGGCTGGTCAGTGCAGACCTGAACCAGCAGGACCTGGACTGAGGACCTGCAGGTCTTCTGCACTCGTTTATCAGTGTTTTACCCAGCAGACCTCCTGTTCCAGGTTCTGAGCTGCTGCAACATAAATACAGCTAGGACCGAAGGGGGGCAGAGATCCAGTTTCACAGGAGTCCAGCATCTCAGAGTCCTCACAGAAACCAGGACCTCCTTTCTGAGCTTCATTTGATCAGAAGCATCAATAAAACAGATCGTTTCCGGTCTGCAGCCAATCAGAGGTTCTCATTAGAACCTCAGATAATAGATAGTCAGGTTCTTTGAGCCTGAATTATTTAAACTGGACTCAGGGTGTGGCTTCCTTTCAGCCGGCGTGGTGACGTCACCGTCAAGGTTTTCCTCCCCGACGTCAGAGGGCGGCGGAGCAGTGAGCGCGCGAGGCGACGCGCTGCAGAGATGATCCGACTTCCTACCGGAGAGCAGCTCGACCAGAGGCCGCTGTGATCCTCCAGGAAGACCCGAGGACCGGGTCGATCCGCTCCTGAGAGGTGAGTCCATCCGCATCACCGGGGCAGAACCACCGGGTACCGGATCCAGGTCAGCTGTTTAATGATGATGTCAGAGGAGGAGCTGGATCAGCTGTCAGACCGGAACCACAACAATCAATATCAGAGTCCAAACCCGGTTCTGGTTCTGGATCAGGATGTGATGGATCTACAGAAACATCCTGATCTGGATCCTGAAATCTCTAAAAACCAAACCCACAGCTGATTGGACCTCCAGCTTTAAAACGACCAGAGAGACCTGGTTCTGATGGGTCAGAGGTTCTGGGTTCACTGAGGCTCATCTTCGGTCTTGTTGGGTGGAAACTTTCCAGGTTCAGACCTGAATCCAGGTCCAGACCTGAATCCAGGTCCAGGTTCAGGACCAGGTCCTGGATTCAGGTCTTTGCAGGGTCTCAGTGGCCTGTCAGCTCTACAAACAGCTACAGTAGAAACCCAGCTGATTTGTGGTCTTCAGGTCTGCTTTCCCGTCTCGTACCATCTTCCTCCCATCTGGGTCTTGGGGGCAGCCTAAGTCCAGACCATCCACCCCCGGTCACCTGCTCCTGCAGTGGGACCCTGAGGTTCTGGGTAATCCCTCCAGGTTGACCTGCTGACCTCCATCACCTGAACCACCTCGGCTGGCTCCTCTCCATGTGGAGGAGCAGCGGTTCAGCTCTGAGTCCGTCCTGGAGGTCTGAGCTGAGCCGTAGTCTGGTTCATCAGTCCTGGCTGCTTGTTTCTGACTCAACGGTTTAACCTCTAAATATCTTCTCCACCTATTTCTACGAGCTCTAGCTCTATAACAGGATTAGTGCTTTCCTCATAGTTCTATTGAATCCTTTACATGTCTTCTGCCCTCTGGTGGAGGGTCTAAGCACTACAGGGGCATCATGGCTGGAGAGGGAGGGTCCCAAAGTCAGAAACACCCCCACTGTTCCCCAGGGGTCAAAGTTCAGAGGAGGTCAGTGAACGTATCAGTTATTATTATTGAGGTGGTGAGTGTGAACAACTAGTCTTTTCAAACAAGCGTCTCAGTTTTTATCAGGTGAATTTAAACAATGACCAGGTTACAGAGTCCTGGTTGGACCCGGACCCGACCCAGAGCGGGTTTAGGGTCACACGGGGCTCCGAGCTTCAGGTTACCGTGAACTCCGGCCTCTGTAGTCTCATGTTGAGGCTCAGAGTCGGAGCTTTGTGCTGCTGCTTCCTCCCAGAAACCCGAGTCCTCTCATTCACCTTACTACTGTTACCTCAGTGTGAGGATGAGGAGCGCCGAAGCTCCTGGGCTGCTCCTGCAGCCTGGAGGACATTAAACATTCAGCAGTGCAGCTCCTGAACGCTCCTCTAATTATAGCAGCTCCCAGCCCCGTTCTCCGCATCGCTCTGGACTTTATCTCAGTGTGTGTGTGTGTGTGTGTGTGTGTGTGTGTGGGAGAGGTGTTAATGAGAATCAGTGGGAACCAGAGAAAAGTCAAACTCTCCATTTGTGTGTCCATCTGTCTCAGACTGCAGAGACGTTACATTTTCCAGATATTTAGAGATTTTTATTTTTCACACTCAGAGTTTCTGATGATTTAAATCTCTCCCTACAGGTTTCACTCGTCATGGAGTTAATTATTAAAGAACATCAGCTGATATAATAAATATAAATTAGAGCTGACGGAGTCATTTAGCTTTGTCCAGGTTTTAGAGGCTCCTACTGATTCTGACTCTCCTGTTTTTACAGGTTTATTTTAATAACTGTTTGAGGCACATTGTTGTAGCACATTTAATAAATGTTCGTGCATTTTGATGATTATTTATGAGGTTTTTGAGTGTCTTGTGTAATACTAGCGTTAGCGTCTGCGCTCATAGAGTCCCATTTAAACCACATTATGTTTAAATCCTGCAGCAGTATCCGTCAGCTCTTTAACCCTTTACAGGACAGCTGGTCATATTTGGTCACTTCCATTAAATTAACGTCCAAACTGAGTTCAAGCAGCGTTCGTTTCATAATGTTCATCAGCATTTATTAGCATTTCTCCTCATATATTCCTATAAAAACTTTTTAAATTGATTAATTTGTTCTAACGACCATATATGGTCACTTCCTGGAGTTACTTGAAATAAAACATACTACATAAGAAATGTTCCGACAGAAAAAAAGTTTTGTTTTATCCTCTAAT
Source organism: Callopanchax toddi (assembly GCA_006937965.1). Lineage (NCBI taxonomy): Eukaryota > Metazoa > Chordata > Actinopteri > Cyprinodontiformes > Nothobranchiidae > Callopanchax > Callopanchax toddi. The sequence continues at coordinate 895,315 of SSNR01000083.1, forward strand.
AAAATGTTAAAAATCCAAGTTAGTTGTTAATTAGTTAATTAACCCATAACTAGTTGTTGAATAAAGTTAATATAGTCAAAATGTGGGTATACAGTCGTACCAAGTACTTACACATGTGGGTACATACCTCTGTATCATGTCATAAGTTACTTCTGATAATACAGTCTGACCCCTGTAAGTACTGGGTATTTATTGGGGTATGTACCCCTGTAAGAACCCAGTACTTGCCCTGTATGTAACCTCATGAGTAGCCAGTACTTACCCTGTATTTATCACTTAAGTACCCAGTACCTACTCTGTGCATATCCCTGTAAGAACTCAGTACTTGCATAGTATGTAACCCCATGAGTACCCACTAATTACCTGTACACATAACCCTGTAAGTGCCCTGCATTTACCCCAGTAAGTAATTAGTACTTGCAATGTATTTATCAGGTAAGTACCCAGTACTTACTCTGTACCTGGTACTTGCCCTGTGCTGTGCATACCCAATACCTACCCGTACTTACACCCTTAAGTTCCTGATACTTACCCTGTACACATGAGTACTAGACTATTGTACATTGTTTTTTTGTTTTGTTTCAAGATCAAACATATTAAAGTTTTATTAATTAATTTCCTTCAGTATCCAGGAGTTTCTCCAAATTATTCCCACAGATCAAAATGTTTTTATCATCTGTAAAGAAAATGATCTCTATAAGGGCTAAGATTCTCCACTAGGGGGCAGACAACACAATCAGCTGGTCTTCTGAGGAAGGTACTAATCCTGTTAAACAGGTAGAGGTCTTATGTTTGGCATTTTAGAGTTAATAAAGTCAAATGAATGTTAGATGATCTATCAGAAAACTGTGTCAGAGTTAGATTTTCACTAAATGCTCTTTATTCAAATCATCAGCTCCAGTTCCACTGATACCAGAGGTTTAATCAGTAACAGCACTTATAAAGAAATGGAACTGGTCCAACGTGGTGGCGTTCCAGTGAAAAACGGCGTCCATTTGATCAAAGAGTTTAAATTATTCATCCATTCAAATGTGTCTGGCTTCTCATCAGGATGTCAGAAAGAGCCAAAAAATCAGGGAGTTACACACACACACACACACACACACACACACACACACACACACACACACACACACACACACACACACACACACACACACACACAGAGCAGGACTGTTTCTTCCAGGGAAAATCGCGCCCTGTCTGCTGCCACTTCCACAGAATTCCTCCTCCGTCATCGAGCTCTTTGACCTAAACATCAAACGTCTTCTCTAGAACAAAAAGAAAAAATCAATCAAGTTGATTCTGTTTGGTAACAAAAAGAGTTCAAAATAAAAGCACCTGCTGAGTCCCTCTGTCCACCTGCCTCATCAGAAAGGACTGGTTTATTTTAGGTTTACTGGTCAGTTTTAGTATTTTGATTTAAAGTTTCCTTAATAAAAACCAGGATTTGGACCCTTTTGATGATTAAAATGATTAAATACACTTTAGTTTGACGTAGTTTGAAGGATTCATTCTGTAAGAAAAATGTTTAATAAGTTAAATAATTTCGTTAACTATTAAGTAAAACTACATCCAGGTCACCTGATTTGAGAGCAAATGGTTCTTTTTTCATTTAACAAAACAAAAGTGAAATCTTTGACCTTTTTCTGGATGAACTCCACGTCGTTTCTGCAGCTTTGACCTCAGATAACCTGAAAACAAAGAGTTTTATTTCTTATGGAAACATTCCTGTTTCCACCGAACAACTAAAATAATCAAACGAGCTGAACAGGAAGTTCTTTCTGCCTGATGCTGGGTTGAGCTTCATCTACAGATCAACTTTAATGCAGGAGTTATTGTTTCGTTTTTGTTGAATATGATTCTAATTAGGGATGCTCGATATTGGCTTTTTCACCGATATTCGATATCGTCTAACTCTTAATTTCCAACACCGATATAAACCGATACCGATATAAGCGTGGTAGCCCTCATTACAAAAAAGACAAACACAGTATTTAATTAGGGATGTCCGATATTATCGGTAGACCGATAATATTGACCGATATTGGCATTAAAATGTAATATCGGGAAATATCGGTATCGGTTTTTGTAATGACACACATAACCTTTACATACCATGCACATGTTATATACATCAAACTCTTCAGCTAATTCTCCTCTTTCTCAAAATGTAAAAATATAACAAATCTGATGTATAGTTTTTGAGATATTTGTATTTATTTGGCACACCTTACATTAAATCCTGTGGATTCAGCATTTCCCAGCCAACCTTGAATGCAACATCTATCTGTGAACCTTTGATGACATCATCGATCCGCGACATTACTTGCCTAACTTGAAATTGAAGCAGTTGTCATATTTTGCACAGATAATATTTAAAGTTTATGTATGCATGATAGGAGGTATGGGACGTTGATTACCTAAAAATTATTTAGTTTTTCTTTTTTTTTATGAGGGGTACCACGCTTATATCGGTATCGGTTTATATCGGTATCGGAAATTAAGAGTTAGACGATATCGGATATCGGTAAAAAAGTCAATATCGAACATCCCTATATTTAATGCAAGGTGTGCCAAATAAATAAAAATATCTCTAAATCTCTACATCAGATTTGTTATATTTAGACATTTTGGGAGAGAGGAGAAGTAGCCGAACAGTTTGATGTATAACATGTGCACGGTGTGTAAAGGTCGTGTGTGTCATCATTACAAAAACCGATACCGATATTTACCGATATTACCGATATTATCGAAAACCCGATACCGATCCCTAATTCTAATTCCTATGAATGCAGCGATCAGGTCGGTTTGTCTGCTTCAACTTCCTGTCGTTAAAAGCGACGTCTCAGAAATCCACCAGAGAATCGACGTTCAACCTGTAGACGGTTGAGATAAACGAGTTTAGTTTGTGATTCTTTCACTTCCACATCAAGAAAAGAGCAGGAATAGTTTTTAGGTTTTTTTTTTGTTCATTTGAGACAGATTTGGTTATAATAAAGTATAAATAATGTAAAAATTATATTAATATTAGCACAGTATTAGTGTATATCAATAAAGCTTGACTTGTTGTTAAAACATCTCCATATTTCCTGGGATTTCTGTAGTTTAGTAGTTTTTTTAAGTTATGTTCAGACTTTAATAAACAGGTTGGATGAGGTCTGAACTCACAAGAATAATCCGAGTTCCATCTAATAAACCACTGAAGAATTCTGTTGAATTAACCACAACATTTCTGTGATTAACCACAGAAACCTGGTTAAGACACCTGAGAATCATCTTCAGACGACAGAAACAAACTGACCTGCTCAGACTAGACGTCAGCTCATCAGGCCTGAACTCTATTTCTCTGACCAGAGGCTGTTCAGTAAATCATCTAACAGCGATGTGCTGTCAGTTCTTCTGCTCGTTTACTTCAAACTTGGTCCGTTTTTCCAACAGAAGGACATGTTAGACTCCTCTGATGAGGAGCGTTGAGTCACCTTGAAGCCAGACGCTTCCTGGTGACAAAACAACAGCTTCAGTGCTTCAGAGGAAACAATCAAACTGGAATCAACGGCTCGCTGCTCATTTGATCTGCTGCTTCAGCAGAGCAGAGCTGAAATCTGCTGAAAACGAGGATTTCTCCTCTCATCTGGCCTTCGTGTTCAGACACAACCAGCTGCTGTCATTTAAAATATTTTACAAGTTCCCACAAAGTTTGAGGTTTGTTTCAGAGCTGTTTAATTTTTAACAACATTTAAAATGTTCTAACTCCCAGTTTAGTGATTTGGGAAGATGAGTATTTAGATTTATATGACTATTTATGTTCAAAATGTTCCATAAAAACAACAGATAATGTTTAGTTGGCTCCTTCTAGACTTCTGTTTGGAGTATCAGGATTAGTACTTTCATCTACAACCTGCATATCCAGTCCTATACATGAATGCTGCCCCCTGGTGGACAATCTACAGATGGAAAGGGACGGTTTTATTTCTTTATTACTGTTTTATTGTCATATATTATATAGTTATGTTAACTTTAGCTAATTAATAGCTCAGTTTACATTTCCTTTATTAACTTTTCATATTTCAGGCTTTAAAGGGTTAAAGTTACAGTAATCCATTCAGAGTTAGAGGCAGAGCTGAAGCACAGCAGAGAGGGATCTGGTTGAACTTGATCAATATTAGCTGTAATGTTATATATTTGACCAGTTTTACACTTCTATGAATTATATGAAGTAGTCATTTAGAGTTTGAGGCCAAAACTACGAGCAATGAAACAAAAACCATTTACATGTTTTAATCTTTTCCAGTACTTTTAAAAACAAAACTCATTTATGTGACTGTATTTATATCTTGTGTGTTTAGCTGCAGGTTTACCAGGTTTTCAGCTCACTCTAGTCTCGTGTTCCTCCTCTGTTGCTCAGTAGAAACAGAGAGGTTTGTTTACATCAGCTAGCCTTTCAGCTAATTGTTTCTAATTAGCTCTGCCCTAAAGCACACACATAATAAAGCATTAGCTGAGCAGCGACCACCTGTTCTGCTCTGTCCGGTGACGCTAGTCGGCCCCCGGCTCTCGGATTAGTCGCTGAGGATCTCTGCAAACAGGATGGAGGTCTGAGCCGCTGCTGGACTTCCTGCAGAAACATCACAACACCATCATCATCGTCATCAGGGCATTAGGTTAAAAACTGAAGGTTATATTTACACCGTTCAGCAGAAACCCGCCGGTCAAAAGGAGGAGTTTTATATTAGCTCAACATAAACACACCTTATTATACAATCTGCTCTGAGGGAGGTTTTACTTCTGAAGAACGTTGGTCTTTTTGCATTCTGTCTTTTATTTCAAACAAATGAAATTTTACCGTTATGGTTGTTCAAATATTCAAATTAGCATTTTGATTTTGGCTCTTAACAATCACAAACACTATGCAATCAACAAAGATGGTTATTTAAATGATTTCTTCCCGTTCTACTTCACAGGCAAGCTGTTGTTTTGTCACGACTTCTAAAGGACCTGGTGGAGGTCAGAGGGACCTGGTGGAGGTCAGAGGGACCTGGTGGAGGTCAGAGGGACCTGGTGGAGATCTGAGGGACCTGGTGGAGGTCAGAGGGACCTGGTGGAGGTCAGAGGGACCTGGTGGAGGTCAGAGGGACCTGGTGGTGGTCAGAGGGACCTGGTGGAGGCCAGAGGGACCTGGTGGAGGTCAGAGGGACCTGGTGGAGGCCAGAGGGACCTGGTGGAGGTCAGAGGGACCTGGTGGAGGTCAGAGGGACCTGGTGGAGGTCAGAGGGACCTGGTGGAGGTCAGAGGGACCTGGTGGAGGTCAGAGGGACCTGGTGGTGGCCAGAGGGACCTGGTGGAGGCCAGAGGGACCTGGTGGTGGTCAGAGGGACCTGGTGGAGGTCAGAGGGACCTGGTGGAGGTCAGAGGGACCTGGTGGTGTTGGTGCATGGCATCCCCAGCTCCTTCAGTGTGCCCCTGGACAGCTGAGGCTACAGTGTATTTATCACTACCAGTGAGTGATTGTTGTGTTGTACAGAGCTTTGGGGAGTGTAGAACACTCTAGAAAGCGCTCTATAAATACAGGACATTTACCGTTTACAACTACCTCTGAACCCCTGAAGTTTGTAAAAGTATTTTTAAATGTTTCTAGTTTTCTGGTTAAAGTCATCCTGCAGCCTAGAGACTATTTACTGGATGTGTTCTCATCCTCAGAGCTTCTTTATTACTGAAGCCTGTCTGGAGGACGTATGAAGGTACAACAGTCCATGTACACAAGGCATTGTGGGTAATCACAGGTCATTGTGTGAGTAACATTTCTGCTTTGTTCTGGAAACATTTTGATGTTTTTTCTGGGCTGCATGGTGGAGCCTGTAGCACTGTAGCCTTGCAGCAAGAAGGTTGAAGGTTCAAGTCCCAGCTGTCGCGTCTCCATGGGGTTTACCTGTGTGGGTTTCCTGTTAGTCTAGATTGTCTCTGTTAGTGAAGGTGTCTCTGTGATGGACTGGTGTCCTCACACCTCTCCCCTCAACCCGTCATCATAGGAGCATTGTCACTCCGTACATGGCCAGTAGGTGGCAGCGTATGGCGTTACACACATTCCAATATCTTATGGACAAGTTTACCATCAGCGCCCAGAATAAACAGCTTTAGAGCCTCAGTGGGTCTGACAGGATTCATTTAACAGATAATTATGTAAAAATAATTGATAATCTGACAGTAAAACGATGAAGTTAGACTTTTGTTTGATTCTCCTGAATCATCAGATTACTGGAAGTGTTGCGTGACAGGATGCTAATGTGTGTGAATGTGATCAGACACGTCCAGGTGAGTAATTGGCTCACCTGTGTAGATGTTTTAGGAGCTGATCTACAGTCTGATCGTTTATCTAACACACAGGAGTCACTCTGGGACAGATGTTTGTGTTTCTGCAGTAAAAGATGCATCATAGGGCTCCTGATTAATAAACATCCTGATTAACCTGGAACCAGAACCTGGTTATTACTCCTTATCAGGTGTGTGTTCGTGTGTGTGTGTGTGTGTGTGTGTGTGTGTGTGTGTGTGTGTGTGTGTGTGTGTGTGTGTGTGTGTGCTGCCTGTTGCAGCATGTAGCCGTTCCCTGCAGCAAAGACACCGAGGAAGATTTGAAATGTAAAACAGAACGATCTGTCTCAGGTCAGGTGAGGTCAGGTTACCTGGAGAACCGCTCCCTTTATGTGTCTGTTTGAGGTTCTGACTCATGATGTGAACCTGGATCTGGTTCAGGACCAGCAGGTCTCGTTAACCAGCCTATCACGGGGCTCAGCTAAACGTCACCCCAGCGGCCATCTTTGACCTCCTGGACAGAAACGCTGAGTCGCCCAGTGACAGGTTGTGTGATCGGTTTATAAAGAGGTTTTAATGGTAGAAAACAGATTTCCTCCTGCTGAAGCTTCGTGTTTCTGCTGGTCTGAGAGCAGCAGTGAGGAGGAGGACCAAAGTGTGAGAGTGTTGGTAACAGATCATGTCCTGAGACGGTTCAGGTCCATCTGGCAAATGACGACACGCACACACCATCCGTTAGTCTGCATGCTGTAAAACGAGCCAATCAAATCCTCTGAAACCCTGAAGCTCCTCCCCCTTTGTGTGATTCTGGAGGATTTTCAGGCGTTCTAACAGTAAAGAGCTGTTCAGTTCCAGGTTTATAAATCAGCTCTTTAGTTCCTTTTAACACCGTAAAGTTGTCAGAAGAATTTAGTTAGAGCTAATTCTTCTTGATGTGGTGAGACTGATCAGATCGACTCATCCATCCTGCTGACTTTGTGAGGTCAGCATTCCTGTTATCATGTGACTCAGCCGTTCTGATCCCATTGGTCCATTAGCCGCCACACACCGATTCAGACGGCCGGTACCGGTCTCTGATTCTTCTACGGCTCTAGTTTCATCTCATAGATCTAGAATTAGCAGAAAGCTTTTCACAGTCTCTGAAAAACTATTAAAAACCTGAAAATCAGCTGTTGATTCATCACTGATCTGACAGCCTTGTTGATCTGGTTAGAGGACTACTTCCTGTTTCTATAGACTCCACCCACTTTGAGTGATGTCACCAGTGGGCGTGGTTCTTCCTGTAGAGAAATGACCCTGATGGCCTTAAAGCAGGGGTGTCCAAACTTTTCAACTCGAGGGCCGAAATCACCAAGTGTAAAGTCCTCGAGGGCCGAAATCACCAAATGTAAAGTCCTCGAGGGCCGAAATCACCAAGTGTAAAGTCCTCGAGGGCCGAAATCACCAAGTGTAAAGTCCTCGAGGGCCGAAATCACCAAGTGTAAAGTCCTCGAGGGCCGAAATCACCAAGTGTAAAGTCCTCGAGGGCCGAAATCACCAAGTGTAAAGTCCTCGAGGGCCGACATCACCAAGTGTAAAGGCCTCGAGGGCAGAAATGACCAACTGTAAAGTCCTCAGGGGTTGA
>SSNR01000083.1:907389-950728 GCA_006937965.1 Callopanchax toddi
CTGTGTGTGTGTGTGTGTGTGTGTGTGTGTGTGTGTGTGTGTGTGTGTGTGTGTGTGTGTGTGTGTGTGTGTGTGTGTGTGTGCGTGTGTGTGTGTGTGTGTGTGAGGCTATTGGACGAGCGGCTGTAATCAGATTACTGGAGGTTAAGTCAATCAGAAGGGCTGGTCAGTCGTCTGCTAGTCGGAGAGGGAGAACAGAAAACATCTGCCCTGCTGAGTGAGTGTGTGTCTTTTTTACTCAGTTGTGTATTGATTAGTCTATCTGTAACAACACAACGATACACACTTGTGTGGTGATGCTTTAGGGACGTCAGACACATCAAGTCACTGTTACTTGACTTGTTTTAGACGTCTGATGAAGAGAAACTCACTGTGACTCTGAACTCGGCCTGTCATTTAGTGAGCAGCTCCTAATGAGCATGTGTGTTTTGTATTAAATTAATGACTATTTTTCACTTGTGTGTTAGTGATGGGATTTATGGCTCTTTGAAAGGAGCCGTTCACCTCAAAGACCTATTAAAAAAAACTGGCTTTTTTAATGTTTTTTTTTTTTTTGCAATATTTTGAAAGAGAAATGTCACGTGGAACTATGTTAGGGGACGCTCTTTGTTGTGACACCTTTGTGTGCGTCACTAATTAGCTTCCCCGGTAGAACCGATGGGTTCTTGATCACGCTCATGTGTGTTTATGACTTGTAGTTTTTAGAAGGCAGGTGTTCATGTTTCAGATGTTTAGGTTACCTGTGTGAGAACATCTGGAGGTTTGTGAGTTTTATTTTGTTGAGAATCAGTTTAAATGTGCTTTATATAATAAAACCATCTTCAGATGGTTTTGGCCTGAAACCCCCACAGCTAAAGAGAATTACAAAAACTTATAAATTAATCATTAAAAAGATACAAAATGAAATAAATCCTATTTTTTAAATAAAGGAGGCATAAACTTAAATGAACCTTTCACTTGATTCTCAGAGGGCAGATTTCATTTCACAAACTGACCATAAAGCAGAATGTTGCTACTTATAGTTCAGCTAGGCTATAAATAGCTTGTGTTTAACGAGCTGTAACAATCTGTTAGCTTCATAATTAGCTAAAACAGATTTTAAGTTGTTTTCTAGGTAAAAGAAAAAGCCTCACTTCACATTTAACAGCTTCTAAGTCCCTGTTCAGACTTCAAGGTAAGCTAGCTACATAGCGGCTAGCTTGACATGCAGTCGGAGCTAGCTAATGTAGCACTATTAGCCTAGCTGATCCCAGTGAATTTAAAAATACTTGAATTCTCTGTATTCAGCGCACTGACTCTTTTAGTCACTAACTGATCTATAAAGTGTATATTTCTGTTTATAGAATTGAGTCAAAATGAAGCAAAGCTAACATCCTGACAGCTAGCGCTACATGCTGTCTGGGCTAGCTAATACTAGCACTGTTAGCTTTATGCTTTTTTAAAGCAAGGGGGGAAGTAACAATGTTTTTAAAAGTACAAACATTTAAAAAACAGCCAGATTATTTTAAAAAATGCAGAAAACTTTCAATTTATTTAATAGGAGAGAGATGAATTATTATACTTGGTGAAATAAAATGTGAGAAATTGGAAATCATACAGAACATTCATAAATTTTAAAAAGTATTATGATTTAATTAAAATCATGATGTGTGTAAATTAAAATGCATCAAATTAATGACAGGTTTTATTTTTAAAATTATATTTTCATTGATATTTGTAAATAGTCTAATTTTTGACTGTTCTCCGTGTGTGTGTGTGTGTGTGTGTGTGTGTGTGTGCGTGATTGTGTGTGTGTGGGTAGGTGATATGATATGACAGCTTGTGCGTCCTGTGTGTTTTGTGTGTTTTTATGTGTTGTCGTGTTTGTTTATTTCAGTTGTTTTTGTTTATTTGCTTCAGTGTGACTCCATTACCCAATTTATACTCAAATGTGTGTGTGTGTGTGTGTGTGTGTGTGTCTATACATAACTGCCAGATTCACTGTCGCTGCCTGCCTCGCTCATAGTGAGCGTCACCATGGTAATGGCACTATCAGCGCTGTGTGAAGTGGAAGAAGAGCTCGTGGTGCTCAGCGTGATGGAGAGGGAGACAGTTCTCACATGAAGACGTGATTGGTCGGATTAGAGGATGATGTCATGTGTGTAACATGTCTAATGGTGCAGAATTTGCCTCCTTTAAGCGCCCAGTTATGGTCATTTAGTCTGACTGCGTGCTCTGTGTGTTTAAATGTAATCAGAGCAAACAGATAATCAGTTCAGAGGTAAAAAGGAGGAGCGGTGAGGCGAGGCGGGGAGGGGGAGGAGGTGTGTGTCACACTGAGCATGCTCTGTGTTAACTTCCTGCCCTCCTCTTCCTGACAGAGAGCAGCGTTCAGAGGCCGGCATTCAGCAGCACAAGAGGAGCCGGAGAGCAGCTGTGAGCGCCGTGAGGAGGAGAAACCTGAGGAGCTGCTGAGGATCCTCCAGGTTTGGGAGCGACTGACTGACTGGAGCCGACTGTATTGTTTTATTTGAACACTGTTTGACTTCAGCAGCTGCCTCGAAGATCAAAAGATCCTTTTTTCTTCTCTTTGTGACTCAAGTTAGAGAGAAACTCTGAGCCGAGGGGATTTTTTTCCACTCATGTCACTTCTTTCTATTTCTGTTTGTTTGATCTCGTTCCGTCTTCTCTGGTAACGCTCGGTTTCTCATAAAAGGAGGAGGAGGAGGACGTTTCCCAATCAGGAGTTTAGTAAACAGATAAAGGTCCTGTGTGCTCCTGGCAGAGTGAGATTCCTGAGGGGAACCGGAGGACACAAATCAGGACAATGGGATCAGAGAAGGACTCGGAGTCGTCTCACTCGTCGGTTAGTGGCGTCCCCAACCCAAAGTGCCATGCTGCGAGCAAACCGAGCAGGATCTCCTTCCACAGCCTCTTCCACAGGAAACGGGGGCCTCGGGGTAGCAAGGGCTCCAAGGGAGGAGCAGCCCCCCCTTTAACTCACCACCACCACCACACACAACAGCTGCACCCGTCCGCCTTGACTTCTACACCCACCGCTGCCTCTGCTACGCCCACAACCACCACCGCAGTCACCACTAAGGACGCAGCCTCCAGCACCCCGTCCAGACCGCTGTCCTCCAGCCAGCCGTCCCTCGGTGGAGCCGCTGCCTCCGGGGAGCCCGACCTCCTGGAGTGCCCGCTGTGCCTGGTGCGTCAGCCGGCCGAGCAGCTGCCCGAGCTGCTGGGCTGCAGCCACCGCTCCTGCCTCTGCTGCCTGCGCCAGTACCTCCGCATCGAGATCACCGAGAGCCGGGTGCAGCTCAGCTGCCCCGAGTGCGCCGAGAGGCTGGCCCCCCGGCAGGTGGCCGACATCCTGGATGACGCGGCCCTGCTGGAGAAGTACGAGGAGTTCCTGCTGAGGAGATGCCTCGCCTCGGACCCGGACTGCAGATGGTGCCCGGCGCCGGACTGCGGGTAAGAACCGATCCAGTCTATCAGTAAAACTGTTAGACTATTTAAACAAATAGAGAACCAACAAGGTTCTGGTTTGTTTTAGTTTAAATTAGTTTAAAAGTTGAGCTTTAGGATCTGATCTGAAGGGATGACACTGTTTCCATGAGCTCAGCCCACAGGAACAGCTGTAGGGCTGGAACCAGCTTTATGACAGTCATAAATTATTTGCAGGAATCTGCTGGTCTGGGCCCATTTGTGCCACTTTCCCCTCTCTGCTTCCTCCTGAGGTAACATCACGGAATCCGAGGCGCTGACGCTCTAATGGAAAGCAGCCCTCCAGCCTTAAAGGGGAATTCACTTTGACGCAATAATTCAAAAACACAAGGAAGTGTTTAAGAAATAAAACCTCCAGCTTCTCTGAGAGCCTCAGAGGTCACATGAGGCCAAAGCTGAGACCTGATCAGAGGGGTCAGAACGTGGGCTAGACCTGGTTCTGGTTCTGTGGTCGGAGAGGCTCGGCTCCGTTTCTGGAACAAATGAGAGGCGTTTGTTTCAACATGAAAAGCAGAAGTGATTCATTGTGTTTGTGTTGGTGACGAGGAGACGCTCTCAGGAGGAGGTCACAGCGACCGAGCTCCTCATGTCTGTTTACTTCCTGTTTTAATGGTTTAATGTTGCAGCTTTTGGGTCGTTTTATCAGTTATTATCTACAGTAAGACCCCCCCCCCAGATGACATCATTCAGAGTGGCTGTGTTTAATTAGTTTCACCTGAACGACGTCTGACTCACTACTGATAGTCCTGCTGCAGCATGAACACCTTAAACTAAGCTAACGTCTCATGCTAACATTAAATACGTCGTTCCAACACGTTTATTAAGCAACAGTTGTTTTAAAAACCTGCTGATGTTTGATGTAAACGTCTCGCATTTGTGTAGCGAAGTCATGGACTACAACGCGCTTTACGACAGTCAGTCATTCACATGCAGATGGCGCTACAGAGGCGACGCGACCACCACCACCTGTAGATAGAGACCTCTAGTGGCACAAGCTTAGAACTGCAACACTATCAATACCCACCAGTTTAAGTCTGATATACATCGATTAAAAACCACAACGGACAGCTGATTTATTTAGTAGAAATGGGTCACTAAAATATCAGCTGGTGATCAGAATCAACCAGTGTTACCCCCAACCCCAGTCAGCACTCACAACTAGTGTGGAAACGTCTCATCCGGTGATGAGCTCATCATGCTATTAAACACAGATTAAAACTTATTTTAGGAATGTTTCTGCTCAGAACTCACCACAGGTTTGGATTAGAACGTGAAAATTGGAACTTTAAGGGGAAATGTCTGAAGCTTTAAATAAAAATGAACTGATTGTCCTTTATAACTGTGGGTTATTTAGCTTTAGGCATCAATATAAAGCTTATTTCCACCATGGAGGACTATAAATAACCGTCTCCCTTTAATTTAGCCCAAATCTAAACCCTACTCTGTAATAAGCCCCACTCACACAACATATCGGTTTTATTAAAGGTTTGAGTTTCATAATAAAACATCTGAAGTTTCCACCTCCAGCCTGACGCAGGTCTTCATTTGTTCTGTTCTTTGTCTCTCCTTGTTTGTATTCTGACTCATCCAGGGATGGAAATGAGCCTCTAAGGACATTTTTTCATGAACATTTGTGTAAATATTAGCGCTGGTGGATCATGTTGATCCCTCCCAGAACCGAGTTCTGTTCCAGACTCCTGGAGAGGTTTTTATTTAACCTGATCTGGTCTTTAGACTTTAAATCTGTGTGTGTGTGTGTGTGTGTTATCTGTTTTAAAAGCTCAGCTCGTTGTGGGAGGACGTTCTGGTCCGTCGTCATGGAGGACAGAACAGTTTCAGACTGTAAGCAGCGATAAGCCAGAGGAAAGACGCAAGTTAGAGCAATTTCCTGTAGAAAATAAACCTAAACTCGATTGTGTGTGTGTGTGTGTGTGTGTGTGTGTGTGTGTGTGTGTGTGTGTGCGTGTGCTGACCTGAATATGTAACGGGACAAGCCTGTCTGACGCCAGCGGTGACTCAGCCCTCTTTTATTCAGGCAGGTCGACTAAATCTGAGCTTTTATTCACAAACATCCTGATAGAATCTCAGATCGAGTTTCTCCTCTGAGGTTTGAACCTGAACAGGTGAGACGATGAGTGAATCTGACTCCGATGTCTCTGTTGTCCTGGTAGGCTGAAGGTAGTGACTTGATGTTGAGAGAAACAGGAAATGTTGGTTTCCAGTTTATTGAATAAATGAGAGAAATGTCTGATGAGGATCAAAGGTAAACAGGTTGAACGAGCTGAACATTTCCTCAGAGATTCAGATTTATTCTGAAATATAAGAAGGAGAATGGATGATGGGTGGATGGATGGATTGATAAATTGATGGATGGATTGATAAATGGATGGATTGATAAATTGATGGATTGATAAATTGATGGCTGGATGGATGGATTGATAGATGGATGGATGGATGGATAAATGACATCATGATGGAGATGACTCCGCCCACTGATTGTCTCCAGGTTTCTTCCTGATACGTCTTTGTTCTATGTTCAGGTTTTTGGTTTGTTCCAGTAGAACGTTGTGTTTCTGGTCTTTGGGGGAACCAGACTTGACCTCTAACACAAACCAATGAGTCATTTTAGCAACAACACAGGGAAATGAAGGAGGAGTGTGTGTCTGGACGTGTCTCTGATCCGACTTCTGATTGGTGGAGGCGGGTCTTATGACTTCAGACTGTTTGGACCCTGGTTCTGGTTCTGGTCCCATGTTCAGTTTTATCTACTCGTCTGCATTCAGTCTGGTTTGTCCTGCATCCATAAAGGTTTCTAACTAACTACCGACTCGTGTTGATGAACGTCGATGTGTTCCTTCCTGAAACATCGACCCTCGTCTTTTCTCCTTGTGGGATTTAAACCTAGAACCTGGAGCTGAGCGCTGGACTTCATCCCTCAGACAGCAGGTGTTTGGATCAGGAGCTGATCCTGCTGGCGTCCTTCACAGCTTGTTGTTCTCTTTGACCTTTGACCTGCTCTGCTCATCCGACCAATCGGAGTCCGGTCTGTGTGACCGTCAGACCCGAGGATCCAGTGAGAACAAAGACCGGTTCTCTTCTCTCTGGCTGTCAGTTTCCATGGCGACTATCGATGCTGAGCAGAGGGAGCGTTGCCATGGTAACGGGGCCTAATTGCTCAGATCGATACGACGTTACGTGAGCGTCCTGGTGGGGAATTTTAGAGCCGACGGCAATGAGACGTGTGTGTGTGTGTGTGTGTGTGTGTGTGTGTGCGTGTGTGTGTGTCAGAGTGTGTCGGAGCGTTGCATTTCACCACAGCTCCCAGGTGACACTCAGAGGAGACGAGCTCTGACAGAACTGTCTGTGTTTGTTTCCTCTCAACACTCAGCATGTCGGCACTCATAGAGCTCCTCCTCCTCTCCTTCCTCCTCCTCCTCTCCTTCCTCCTCCTCCTCCTCCTGCTTTCCTGTGTTTTACGTGTCCGATCCTAAATGTTCCTCCCACTCTCTCTGCATCGCCGAGTGTTTGAGGTGTTAAATCAGGCCAGGAGACTAAACCGATCCCCTAAAAGTCACGGAGTCCAAAGATAAAACTCACTTAAATTCATCCCTCATTAAAGATGATCAGAAAATGTTACAATAAAACAAAGAAGTCATCCTGTAAAGACATTACTCATGAGATTCTCTGCTCTTCTGTTCTAAACACTCAGCTTTAATAAGCGTTTCATTCTGATGAATAATCTCTGAGGTCGGAGGGTTTTTTATTAAACGTGCTGCGTGGAGTCAGAGGGAACGACTGGTTCTTTACAGGAATTCACTTCTTGTCTCATCTTGTCTCTGAGAAGTAAATGTTCCCTTTAAAACCACGAGTTTCTAACCATCCAGCAGACAGACGTGAGCATGTTCAAATAAAAATAATGGCTGACTATCTAAAATCTCTGATTTCAAATGTTTTTAAATCAAAATGATCTTTAAAGCCTGACATGTTGTCCGATCTTCCAGTTCAGTCTGAATGAACCCTGTCAGGATGTTACACAGTGAGTTTACTGAGAAGTTTTTTATGTCATTTTACCGCCATGAAAGGAGAAGTGAGAAGCAAAAAAATCACCTAAAACAACAAAAGAATTCAGAGGAAGTTCAGAGTTTTAAGTGTAAGAAGTGTTTCTCTTCTTCAGAGTGATTAGATCCATGTAGTTTGAGCCCAAACTGAAACATAATCAGGACACAAAAAAACGAATCCTGAATATTCCACGTTTTGGACAGACTCAAAGTGTCAGACGTGTCCGTTCCAGCTCACGGTGTGTATATTTCTGAGTGTCTCCCGGCGTCACGCAGACACGTCGAGGTGAAAGTGACTCCTCCTGTTTCTGAGAGGTGAAATTGTGCAGAACTGTTCAGCAGCGTTCTGTCAGCGCCGCTAACGGCGATAGTCATCAGCGAAACCTCCCACTGCTGCACCACAGCTTCTCCTCTCTGAGCTGCAAACATTTAGAAGCTCTGACGATTCAAACGCTTTGATGCTAAAAGAGAAAAACCCAAACTTCCTCAGCGTACAGCCAGAAACCCTGGTCGGACTAGCTGACAGGATGCTGTGTGCTTCCTGTTTTAATTCTGTCCGTCACGCTTTGGTTCCACATGTCTGACTTTGTTGAAGTCGGATGGGTTTTTGACCTGGAACTTCCCTTTCTGTTGTCCTTTTTAAACACAAAGAGACCACGTTCCTGTTTGAGGTGTTGACGTCATCGCCACAGTCCAGTCCGGCTACGTGATGGACTTACTGTTGGACCTGTTCCTTCGTACTGATGAAGACTCAGATGCTGGTGGGAGGCGCGGGTCTCATCCTAAGGCCGTCGAATGAGTCAAATTTATGTTTCTACATCATAATCAGTCAGTTAGGAGGTTATTATTTAAATTATTTCATCACAGGCTGCTTTGGTAGCATGCTTTTGTTTTGTATTTACTTCCAAACTTCCACCTTTTTTAGAAAACCCACCTCCATTATTTTCAGTTAGGATCCCCACATGCTCTGTAGCAGCTCAAGTTTCTACTCCCAAGCTAAACGCTCTGCAGCTTTTCTCTGTTCTATTAAATAGTCTCCTTCTGTTCCACAGCTTCATCCTGTGCAGCTCGTAGACCTGGAGCTGATGGTTTAGTGGTTCTGCTGTCGGGGTTTGAGGAGGCGTTAATGAGCCGCCGCGTTAGCGGAGCGTCAAAACAATCACATGTTTGTCATGTCGTTATTTCCTCTGAGCTCTTCTTCCTTTTAATAGAAGAAACGACTTAAACCCCAAATAGCTGAAAGAGAAAAGGCAGCAGGTTTGTTTTTTGGAGCCTGCTCTGATTTCCCTCCTACGATGTTTTGATTTTTGACAATCTTTCATGAAGCTCGTCTTTGTGAGCTACTCTCTGACTGACACTCTTCTCGGGCTTTTGTTGGTTTTCTGTCTTGTTCTCATTTTTCCAGAATCTTTCTACTATTTCTGTGCATCAGTAACTGTCACGTTGATGATGGAGGAAAGTACTTTAGAGGTATTTCCTGAAGTTTTATTGTGCAGAGTAACCTGACTGTGTATGTGGGCTACGTTTACGGGTCAGGGTCTCCTGTAACCTGGTCAAGTGGTTCTGATCACTTCTCCAAACTTTCTGAAAGTCTTTAAGTTTTTTATTCGGCTGATTCTCACCTAAACGAGGTTTGATTGTTAAACCACTGAAGCTCCATAACTCAGGGGTTAACCAGGAAACAGTTCCTGTTTCAGACCTCCTTAGGTCTCAGGACAACATCTTCACACTAAACGGCCTCAGCTGGCAGACTGTAGATGAAGAGCAGCATGTACTGGGACAATATCAGACAAAACATTGTTTCTGCTGTCGAGAAAAAGTCGGTCAAACAAGAAATCATCAGGTAGAATCAGAGAGAGGAACAAGCTTCAGGTAACAAACAGAAGAAACATCCTAAAGCATCAGGTATCCAGAAGAAATTCAAAGTAAAGCATCAGGAATAAAACAAATCTGGCAAAAAGCATCAGGTTTCAGGAACGAGCAACAAACCTTGAGATGTTTTTTCATCTGAGATCATTTGAATATGTTCTCCTGAGACCTAAAAATGTCCTAAATGGAACTCCGTACTGCAGGCTCTTTACTCAGAGACACAGGTTGTATCCATTTCTTTAGTTAAACCATAAAAACACCAAACATTTGACAGTTTGACAGACAGGAGAAGGTGTTTTCTCTCCAGCGAGGTGAATCCTAAAGAACCCGCCACATTGAGGATGAACAGTTCTCTGATGGATGTTTTTAAAGATGTTTGTTTCCTTGAGCATCATCTTATAAACTCCACGCTGTCTTCTCTTCGTCGTTTCTCCTCCACACTAAGGATTAGTTTGAAACAGGTGCCACTCTGACATCAGGTCACCTCAGCTGGAGTTCAACTCTTTTAAACTCATCAGAGTCTGATCTACCAGTCACCTGAAGGGTCGTCTTTGTTCTGTCCAAGTTCGTTTCATAAGAACGTTACCTTCAGGCGGTGGATGTGAATCAGGACATTTGGTTGCAATCTCACATTTTACCACTTGATGGCAGTACATCCTGAAACCGTCATACTTTAACAAAGTTTGTGTTCTAAACCCAGAATCTCATTGTGCTGTGAATGTCGGGGACATTTTTCAAGAACTCTTCATGAGGAGCGTTTTCCTTGTGTGAGTCGCAGCTAGAGCCTCGCTGTCACGTTGCTGGAATTTTAAACATTTCACCAAATTTAAGGCAAGTTTCCCCTCAAAACATCAGAGTGTTTGTCAGCATCTGGAGTCCACCTTTTCAGCTCAGTTTACGGAAGTTCAAAAATGTTCTGATTTTCACGTCTCGCTGCCCGCACAGCTGAATCTTTTAATTGTGACGTTCAGTTCTACAAAATCTACAAATCAAATCCAATCAACACAAACTCAGGTGTCTCTGTGCGTTTCTCTCGTTTATTCACTGCTTTTTGTTAACTTTCTGACCTCATCTCGTCCTGTTCTTCTCTCTGAGTGATGATAGGAATCAAATCACTTTCTGCTCCTAAAGCGTTTTAGACGAATCAAAGTGGATCTTAAGTCAGTTTATTTCACTCGGTGGCAGCATCATCCCTCTGCAAGGAAATGTAATTCCCACTAATTTCCAAACCACTGACTATGTTCTCCCATCGTTTACCATAGACGTGCTTATCCTCTGGGAGGTGATGTCATACGTCTTTGTTCTGAGGATGTAACCAGTAGTAAAGTGTCTGTGAGGACCCTCCTCCTCCGCCGCCTGCTGCTCAGTGTTTTTGTGATGTGGAGTCAGCTCGTGATCTGTATGGTGCCGTAACACTTGAGTGTTTGCCCGTCAGCGCCTCTTAGATTGGAAAATGTTGTTTTTTTCTGACTCATTTATTTGTGCCTCCTCCGTGTTTTCCCTCTCAGGTTTGCAGTCATCGCCTCGGGCTGCGCCAGCTGTCCCCGGCTGGTTTGTCGCAGAGAAGGCTGCGGCGCCGAGTTCTGCTACCACTGCAAACAGGCATGGCACCCCAACCAGACCTGCGACTCGGCGCGCCAGCAGAGGGCGCAGTCCCTGCACACCCACTCACCCAGCTACACGCAGGAGCAGGGGCCCAGTGAGTAGAAACATCTAAACCTGAACCCTTCAGACCAAATCAAGTCTGTCACTGATGCTGCAGAACACAGCATGTGTGTGTGTGTGTGTGTGTGTGCAGATAAGATCTTCACCACCTGCATTTCCGGCCTGAAAGAACACTTTTCACACCTTTCTGAAACTTTCTGCTTTTCTCAGACTTCATCAAACGTCTGTCTGCTCCGTCTGTCGGAGTCAGAAACCCATCGGGCGTCGCCGTCGAGTCCCTCCCTCCTGGAGGAAGTGTGAAGCCTTTAAATCAATCATCAGATGCTGTTTTTAGCTCAGATTCTCCTCTCAGTAGTTTCAAGACGACACAGCTCTGCATCCTGTCAGACTTTTTAAATGTCACCCCAAATCTTCTTCTGATTGTGGATCAAGTTTCACACAGTGGAGTGCTGCACAATCTGGTTAAAATCTTCTCAGTTTCACCACAGCGTGAGAACAGTTTTACAGTGAATTTTTACACTTTTAAGGACATAAGTGGTTCTAATAGGTTCATTTAATATTTTAAAATAAAATAAACTTATTCTGATCTGTTTTTACTTACTAATGCTGCCTCTGACTGTACAGAAAAAAGAACAGAGATAAAGAAAGAAGAAGCTCAGTCTTTTTATTTCCTTTTTAACAGTTACAGTGGAAAACAGTGTAATTTTTACAAAACTTCCTGAAACTAGAGCCCTGGTTACATATACTTAACGTGGAATCATTCGATTGTGAAACGTTCTGAAAGTTTTCTCCTAATATGTTTGAGCTAAAGCTAGTCCATCCAATTTAAACACAAAAATATAAATTATATAAACATAAAATCATTGTCAAAGTGTTGGTTTTACCTAAACTGACAGTTTGGCATCATGTTAGCTAGGGATGCACCGATACCGGTTAAAGTTACCCGATACCAGGAACCGATACCAGTGGCTTCACTGTCTGTGACTTGTGATTTCTGTTGTAGTTTCCTATATTGAACACTAGGGGGAGCTATTGAGCTAAAGAGGAACAGTGTGGGTTGAGAGCTGGAGATGGTGCCAAATAGTTCATTTTATTTGGTTAAAATGTGGAAAACTGCAATAATTTCACTGTGAAATCACAGAAAATGGTTATTTTTCACCTTATATTTTAGTTTTGTGATCATTTTTATTAATATATATATATTTTTTTTATCTAACTCAGTTATTTGTTGTAAAAAGCAGAGAAGAAAAAATAAAACCTGTATTCCAATTTGTTGCATTTTTTGTGTGGTAGAAGTATCGGTACTCGGTATTGACGAGTACTCAGATTTAAGTATCAGATCGGTTTTGAAAAAAGTGGTATCGGTACATCCCTAATGTTAGCGAATCTGTAGCCCAGAGTTACTTCCTGTTTTAACATTTATTGATGTTAGCTGGTTTTAGCCTTTAAACATGTACAGTTAGCTCCCTGACAAATCCACTAGAGTTCACAGGATGAGTTAGGATTAAAGGAAACTTCGTTTTGTTGTAAATAAATGAGTAAATTCAATCTGCTTTTTGGTCAGCTAGTTAAGCTAGCTACTTTCACAGCTAGCGTGCTAGCTGCTAGCTTTTTACTACTCCACAGAAATGCAGAAATACATTAAAAAGCTTAAATAAATACATTTATTTTTAACAATTAGGGTTAGGGTCATTAACTTTTTATCTCTAAAGCATCTGTTGGTGTTTACTGTTTAAAGTTGTCGGTAAAAAGAGGCTAATAAAATCTGGTCGGCTGCATTTTGGTCACTGCTAAGCTGTTAGCACGTTAGCAGCTAACATTTAGCTAGCCCTCCCATTTCCACAGAAATGGAGAGATACAAAAAGAAAACAAAAATAATTATCTCTGGGGATAAAAGATGTTAATGTTGTGTTTAATAAAGTTTTCCTACCTGACTTCTAACTTTCTACAAGGGTTTTATATTTATAGTTAAACAGTTAGGATAGTCTGGAAATGTATCGATTGTCAGGAATTACTGATATTTAAATAATGAACCGTTATTATTAATATTATTATGCATCATATATTTCTACCTTACTGTCATAAATCAAAGAAATCTATATAGTAAATCTCTGTAACTTCCATCTTTTCTTCCTTATGACCTCGTTTCTGGTTTCCTTCTGTTTAAGTTTTCAAAGAGACCAACAACTCAAACTTGACCATAAGAAGTCCAGAACAGTCGCTGTCTGTACCTGCTGCTTAGTCAGCCGCATAACAGGAGCGTAGACGAAGAGGAGGAGGAGGAGGAGGACAGACGCAGAGATAAGAGGAGGAATGAAAAACAAACAGCAGACGATGACGGAGAGGGCGAAGCAGAGACTGGTGTCAGCACAACGCTGAATACACAAACAGAAAATACTCCTACGTGCACGCACGCACACACACACACACACACACATCAGCCACATCTGTCAGCGTTAAAACACCAAAGAGCTCTTTAAGGAGCGGAAAGTGTTCCAACATTCTGAGCTTACCTGGAACCCATTAGAGGACAAAGTGCTGCTTCTGTCAGAGAACCAGATAAAGTTTCATCTGAAGGAGAAAAACTGAACAAGTCGAGTCAGGTTTCTGCCTCCAGCTCAGAGACGTTTAGAATTAAACTAACTGTTCAAACGCCGTGGCCGGGAAAACTAAATGAACCAGACAGCATGGAACACAGAGGTCAGCTGTTGGAAGGTGTTTGATTTTAAGTCACTGGGTTCATTTTTAAAATAAATGAAGTAAACACCTTATTTTTCCTTATTATTCTGAATGGCTGCTCAGTCGTCTGCCTGAGGGAAGGAGGGTGAATGGTTCATGGACTGGATGGGTTTGTCATTTTTAAAATGAATGAATGAATAGATTGTTTTAGTGCAGATGTTTTTATTATTATTATTATTGTTTTGTACCTCCAGCTGTGTGAGGCTGTAAAAACCTTCCAGGTTTTTCTGTTTCTGTCGGTTGTTGACGAATGGAGTTGAACTTGATTTCTTTTTGTGTCTCCAGCTGATGACATCAAGCCCTGCCCCCGCTGCGGCGCCTACATCATCAAGATGAATGATGGGAGCTGTAATCACATGACCTGCGCCGTCTGCGGCTGTGAGTTCTGCTGGCTCTGCATGAAGGAGATCTCCGACCTGCACTACCTCAGGTACTCTCACCCTGCGTGTTTCAGACCCTCTGCAGGTCAAACCCTTTCCTCTTTTCATCCTCTCCCTGTGCGTTTCCCTCCATCAGTCCATCCGGCTGCACCTTCTGGGGGAAGAAGCCGTGGAGCAGGAAGAAGAAGATCCTGTGGCAGCTGGGGACTCTGATTGGAGCTCCGGTCGGCATCACTCTCATCGCAGGCATCGCCGTTCCCGCCATGGTCATCGGCATTCCGGTTTACGTTGGCCGCAAGGTGAGAAACCAGCAGACTCACCCTGGTGACCAAAAACCAGTGATTTATACTGGATTTACAATGATTTACAATGACATTTAAACATATTTATAATAAACAACGTCAATCACTTAGATGTAGGACCTTCTAGTCCTGGTATCCTAATAAACACAACAGAGAAAAAAAACTACTCAACTAAAAAAATATATGAGGATGTTTAAAATAAAAAAAGCTGAACATCTTTACCTAATTAATTAATTAAGTTGAACAGAAACTCACAGTGAACAGAAAACTTAAAGTCATATTTTAAATCTCCTCCTTGATCCAGTCTGAGCTAACTGACCCTTTAAGGGTTAATAAAGTCCCTCAGCCCCGTCTGCTGCTTGGATCCAGAATACCACGTTTGTAACTTCTGAGTCTCCGGTCCGGTGTCCTGAAGTCTCACAAAGTCACGTATCTCAGAGGGTTAGGCTAACCCAATGTGGCTAGCTGTTATGCTAGCTCCAGAGTGTTTTTAGCTCATGATTCCTGATTTTTCCCATCTCTCCCTGCTTGAACAGCTGATTTCTTTGACTGAGTGATGAACCGCTCCAGTAGAAAGCAGTGAAGGCTGAGGAGACGTTTAACAGGTAGATTTAGGGCTTTCTGAGCAGAAACTATGCTAACGTTTTTATGTCAGTGATTTAAAACGGACACTAGGGGGAGCTAAAAACAAGTAAAACTGCACAGTATGCCTTTAAAGACAAACATTTTTTATAGGCAAGAGATTCAAAATGTTTATTAAAGGAAGTAAAAGTATCAGTGAACCAACAGCAGAAAAACCACAGCAAGAGTAAATCTGATACCAGGAAAATACTAGAACTTCATTATAAATATAGATATGAAGGCTCTCTCAGTAAAAACCCAGACGTTTCTAAGAAAACACGTCAGGAATGTAGAGAGGAAGTGAAACGGAGGAGGTTTTGTTTTGATCTTTGATTCCTGTGAAGTGTTTTCATTGACATGAAGAAAGTCCAGAGTTTCATAAACAAACTCCAGGACCTTGTTTCTGTCTGTCGGTCGGAGCAGGAGGGGAAAAGGAGGGAAATGAACTCCAAGCACGCCAGGAATTCAACCGTTTATTTCTAATAATTATTTAAAGAAGACAAAAATTGGTGCGTCTCTTTTTAAATCCTTAGACGTTTTAGTTCTGAGCCTGACTTTATTTGTTTTTTTGTATGAGATGTAGAAGAAGGAAGTAGAAATGTGAGCGTGGCGGGAAGATGAAGGGACTTTCAGGAGGAAGTGATAGCGCTCATTGTGAAACGTTATCTGTTTGCCCAGAGGCTTCATTTGCACGTCGTTATCGGTACGTGTGGACATTCTAATCACACTCGGATTCCAGAGAACGTTTGCTTTCATCTCTTCCCAGAAAAGCCTCTCAGACTCTGCTCGGTTTGCTTCATATTCCCTTTATGGCCACAGAAAACCACAGGATGAAACACTGTGGATGTTTCATGATGAGAACCTGGAAGTCCTGATGAAGAAGTTGCTTCTTCTGATGACGTCGACCCTGAGACTAGTTCCCTAGGAATGACATCATCAGCTCTCGGTTCCTTTTAGTTTCTATTCTCTCTGAAATAAAGAAACTGTGACCTCAAGACCAAATCCAGTCTAACCAGCTGATCTGTTTAAAACTTAAACCCTCAGTAGAATCAAAGTCAGACTTATGTTGTTGGTTTTTTGTGCCACAATCATTTTGTTTAAAAATGTTTGAAGCCAGTTTTAGTTTATTTTAATCTTCACATGTTTAATATACCAGTTCTACTGATGGTTTTACAGGAAGTGTCAGAGCTGAGCTTATTGGAGAATCAGGAGCAGTGTTGCCCTCTTGTGGCTAAAAGGGAAACTACACGTACTTGTCAAAATCAAAATAGAGAAACAAATAAATGAATATAAATATTAAAACTGACAGAAAACCTTCATCTTTTAGATTCAAGGAGCTGAAACTGTGATTTTTCTCTTAAATGAACATAAAGTTCTCTGTTTTCTGATTGGCTGTAGATTTACGCTCACTACGAGCTGAAGAAGACGTCTCCCCACAAAAGGAATTTGGCCATCACAGGGGGCGTGGCCTTATCAATCATCACGGCGCCTGTCATCGCAGCCGTCAGCGTCGGTGAGAAACCCAACCTTCAGTTTTATTTCCTGACTCGTTAATGGGACATTTTGGAGTGGCGTCAAATTTGTCTACAGTACACCCACTGGTGACAAAGTGGGTGGAGTCTCTAGAAACAGGAAGCAGTCATCTGACTGGTTGTGTCGCTCCCAGGAATTGGCGTTCCCATCATGCTGGCCTACGTCTACGGGGTCGTACCCATCTCTCTGTGCAGAGGGGGAGGCTGTGGGGTGAGCAGAGGGAAGGGGCGTGGCGTACGGATCGACTTTGATGAGGACGACGGACCAATCACAGGCGAGCTCTCTGAAAAGCAGACATTTCTCTACCAGATTTGATTGATTCTTGCGCTCTAACATCAGTTTTCTCGGTCTGACTCTGCAGTGGCCGACGCCTGGAGAGCGCTCAAGTCTCCGAGCCTCGGAGAGAGCAGCCTGGACGGAGCGGTGAGCGGTCTGAGCACCACGTCCCCCAGCGAGGGGCTCTCCGGGACCCCTGGGAATCTGGGCGACACGCCGCACTTCAACACGCTGGCAGGCGGCGCTCTGGGGACTCGAACCAGCAAATACAGCAGGTAGAGGAATCGCTCAGATGTGTACAAACTATGATGTATCCTGATGTTAGAGGATGTGTGTTTGCAAAGTATCTCATGAACAAATTTTAGTAAAATTCTCAGAAAGTTTTCACTGGATGAACATTTACATAAATAACTTTTAGTCAAAGCTCAAAAATTCAGCTAAATTTAGTCAATTTGACATGTAAATTTCATAGAGAGGCACCCAAAAAACCATCTGGTGATCGGTATCGACGGGGATCAGCCTAATCACCGAACAGCCAATCTGAAACTCAAATATTGGATTTTATTTGTTATTCTGGTCCATAAACGCATCATCATCTAACATCACTGAAAACCTGACACTGCTGCTAACTCGTACTAGCGCTAACAGGTTGTTCACGTAGACGTTTTGACCTCCAGGTCCTCATTTTCATGTCTTTTAAAACACATTTTGTTAATGATCGTTCCTCAGAATAGGTGGGTATGGACCTCTAATCAGATATCAGTATGGCTCTCAAACCCATCTGTTTAAATTTTCTCTTCCTTTTTATTATTTTTATCTGCTAAACAGCTCCTAAATACATGAAATGACAACATGTTCAGTCTTTTTTGGATTTATTGAGTCAGTTTTGGTTGGTTTTATCCATCAGGAGGTCATTTCAGTTTGTTTTTGTCTAAACCCTTTATGTTAGTAGCTGAGAGTCATTCAGAACACACTGGGCGCTTCATAACAATATTTTAAAGATCAGCTGTGACTCCATCGTTTCCCAACATCAGAAGGTCTGGATGAGGATTCCCTCATGGGCTCATGATGGGTCTGTAGTCCATCACAGCGACTGATGAAGGTGATTTTGTCGCTCCAGGCTGGAGGTTCAACCGGGGGAGCTCAATAAGGAGTCGGCCCAGAGAGAGACGGGCAGCCTGGGCGCGGGGAGCGACTGCGCCAGCACCAGAGGGATGGCTGGATCCATCGTTTCCTCCTACACCTTACCTGACAGGTGAGCAAGAAGCCTCCGTTTCTCTTCTCTGTTGGGTCTCAGCAGCATTAATGCAGAGATGTTACAGAAACATCTGCTGCCTGGTCCAGGGACGTCCAAAACCTCCATTCTGCACAGATTAGAAGGAGGAGACGGGTTCTGGACACCCTGAGGTCCTGATCCAAGAAGAGAAATTTAAGAGTTTAGAAACCAAACGTGTCTGTTGGACACCTGAAAGGGATTGTGGGTCATTCAGAAGTGGCGTTCTGTCGGTTTTTAATGAAGTTCAGGAATAATTTGGGTTCTTGTTGTTTAAAAGAATCAAATATATTTAAATATCTTTCCTGATTTCCGCTCCGTTGGAGCTTCCTGTTGACTCGTCTCTGGTCTCGTCTCACAGGGACTGCACCAACCTGGAGATCCAGGTGGACATCGAGACCAAACCCAGCCATCTCTGCCTGACCAGCGAAGAAGACCTCACCCCACACCCAGGCTCTGCTGCCATGGCAACCGCCTCAGGAGGGGAGGAGCCTCAAGACTGCAGCTCCAGAAGGGGCGGGGCTTTGTGTGGCTCCGCGTTGGGGCTGTCGCCGGGAGCGTCGATGAGGGAGGGGCTCAGAGACGTAACGCTGGCTCAGCCGGAGAGCATCCGCAGCGACCTGGAGATGTCGGACACTCAGTCGGACGACATCGCCGAGCTGACGTCTGACGACTGCGACTCACCTCACCTGAAGAGCTGCCAGGCGTCGCAGCCCCCCACCTGCCGAGCCCTGAACCCCCCCGCCGATGGCCTTCACTGTCCCGCAGACGGCAACGTCATCCTCTACGTCTGAGAGAACCGTGGCTCTCAGGGTTGCACAAAAACTGAAGAAAGCCCTGAACATTTACCGTACATTCTTCTACTTCAAAGCTTTTTTTCCTGTCGTCAGCAGCTTTCACGTCTGGAAGTCAGACGGCGTTTGTTTACTCCCGTTTTGTCTTATCGATCTACCTGCCAGTCTCCTCTCTGGGTAAATGGTCAGGGTTCTACCTCGGAGATTTGATGACTTATGTTTACTTCTTGGTGCAAAATGCCTTGGCTACTTCAGCAAAAAAAAAAACTAAAAAAAGAAGTACAAATTTATAAGAAAATTTGCAAAATGTGTAAAATCATGTAAAAGGTGAGAATCACCGAGCACAGCAGAGAGGGACGTTCAGTGTTTCATGAGGATGGAATGGATGCTGGAAATCATGTGATTGAGTCAGAATGTACGGCTTCGCTTTCACACTTTTCTTCAGACGCTTGGAAATTTTATTTTTATTCTCTGAGTGAGTCTGAGTGAGGAGTTCGAGTGAGTCTTTGTGAGTCCGAGTGAGTCTGAGTGAGGAGTCCGTGTGAGTCCAAGTGAGTCTGAGTGAGTCCGAGTGAGTCTGAGTGAGTCTGAGTGAGGAGTCCGTGTGAGTCCGAGTGAGTCTGAGTGAGGAGTCCGTGTGAGTCCGTGTGAGTCCGAGTGAGTCCGAGTGAGTCTGAGTGAGTCTGAGTGAGGAGTCCGTGTGAGTCCGTGTGAGTCCGAGTGAGTCTGAGTGAGGAGTCCGTGTGAGTCCGTGTGAGTCCGAGTGAGTCCGAGTGAGTCTGAGTGAGTCTGAGTGAGGAGTCCGTGTGAGTCCGAGGGAGACTGAGTGAGGAGTCCGAATGAGTCTTTGTGAGTCCGAGTGAGGAATCCGAGTGAGTCTTTGTGAGTCCGAGTGAGACTGAGTGAGGAGTCCGAGTGAGTCTTTGTGAGTCCGTGTGAGTCAGAGTGAGACTGAGTGAGGAGTCCGAGTGAGTCCCAATGAGTCCGAGTGAGTCTGTGTGAGTCAGAGTGAGTCTGTGTGAGTCAGAGTGAGTCAGAGTGAGTCTGTGTGAGTCAGAGTGAGTCAGATTGAGTCAGAGTGAGTCCGTGTGAGTCCGAGTGAGTCTGAGTGAGTCAGATTGAGTCAGAGTGAGTCAGATTGAGTCAGAGTGAGTCCGTGTGAGTCTGTGTGAGTCTGTGTGGGTCTGTGTGAGTCTGTGTGAGTCTGTGTGGGTCTGTGTGAGTCTGTGTGGGTCCGAGTGAGTCTGTGTGAGTCTGTGTGAGTCTGTGTGGGTCTGTGTGAGTCAGAGTGAGTCAGAGTGAGTCAGATTGAGTCAGAGTGAGTCTGAGTGAGTCAGATTGAGTCAGAGTGAGTCTGAGTGAGTCCGTGTGAGTCTGTGTGGGTCCGAGTGAGTCTGTGTGGGTCTGTGTGATCTGTTTTCTTGCCTGTTTTTTTTCTGATCCACTGCAAAGTTTTACATAGCTGCACTGGAAACTCTTCCTTGTTAAAACGAGGATGAGGAGGATGATTCGACGGCAGAATTCAGTTTCCATCCTACAGAGATTAATTTAAGAGAGTTGTGATGATAACAATGGAAACATTCAGAGAAAAGCTTTTTTTAAATGTAATTTTCTCTCCATCATAAATCAAATTTATCATTCAAGATAACAAACTGTTGGCACAATAAATTTATTAGAAATTACTAAATTAAAAAGCAGAAATCAGTATTATCTCTACTTAATATTTCTTATTGACTTCATCTCTCTCTCTCTGTGCGATCACCCCCCCCCCCACACACACACACACACACACACACACCATTAATCTAAGTCTCTACACTGATTTTCCGTCTCCTGTTTTGAATCACAGGCTCCATGTTGGTTTATTAGGCGTTCGTGGTTTGATGTAATGAATTATTTTAAACGATGTCATGTTTTTATCAGTTACTGCTGTATCAGCGTATCGCGGATCATCTGTCCTGATTCTCACGCTACAGATCTTTTATTTGCAGAAACAAAAACCTGTTACTAATAGATAATTTTACTGAAAGGAATTGGATCCTGATCCTGACCCCTCTCTGCTTGTTTCTGATGGAGGTCATGTGATCAGGCCAGCCGCCCCCCCCCCCCCCCCCCCCCCGTTTTGTTTTGTAAGCAGAGCGACTGATGAATGTGTTTGTGCGTTCCACTTTGTGTATTTTTATTTGACTGAGCACTTGTGCACTTTATCTGAATTCATCTTATTTTCGTCTCTTATTTAGTTTTTTATTGGTCGTCGTCTCTTTTTGCCGTAACCAAGTTTACTTGAGTTGCACACAAAAGTCTGTGGTACCAAAACGAATCAGCCACCTTTGGGCCTTTGATGTTCGACGTAACGAACGAGGAGTTCGCCTCCAGATCAGTTTGGAAATTTGTCCAATTTATCAGTCACTATTTCTGTCTTGAATATCATTTAAAGTGTTTTTTTAGAATGTCGTCTGAAAACGTAATTTATTGTTTTATATTTTCTGTATTTTTGTGTTGCTAATGATGTCACTTTTAGATCTGGGTTTGGAGTCGAACACTGATGCTGAGGAGTTTTTGACTTAGCTTTGTTTCACCTCTGTGCTTCTGTTTAAAAGGTTCCCAGCAGGTTGACCTCTGACCTCTAATGGATCCAATCTGGAGCCTTTTGTCATCTCGGAGTAGCTTTATGGATTTCGCTGCTTACGTGACTTGCAGTTGCTTTTGTTTCCACTTGTTTCTGTGCGACAACACATGAATGTACCACAGACAGGAACTTCCTGAGAGAGTCTGAGCGAGTGTTATGTCCTGTTAAGAACACTGTCTTATTTTGAAAAGGTTTAGAGATAGCAATATTTAAGTGTTATTATGATGATGATGCAGCTTGTGTTCTTCCTGTCACTGTTAAAGCCCCGACCTGAGGGGGGCTTCGACATGCAGGACTGTGAGACTTGACTTGTGGAGCTTTTGGGGACAGTAAATAAACACAATCTGATGTTGCACCAAATCTGTGGTTTGTTGTCAGTCGTGTACTCTGATAAACCTCTGATCAAATATTATGAAGCCAACTTTTGTTTTCTGCATTTTATAGTAAAATTAGGTCAAAATTGCAAAATGTGAGCACCCAGAAACTTGAGCTACAGTTTCATTAAGAATTCATCGTCATTATTAGAGAAATAATAATTTTTTAAATATTTTAGAGTTTTATGTTGCTGTGAAAGAGTCTTAGCCTAGTCCTCATTTTTTTATCATCTTCTTCAAGCAGCCAGACTCATTTTCTTTTAAAACAAATGGTTGCAAAGAAAGGTCATTTAGTGTCGAAGTTTAATTTACCTCCTGAAGTCACGTTCAGAAAAACATAAAACAATGTGAGCAAAACGCCATTTCATCGTCATACACGCCATCATACCAAAAATATTAGGATATATTCATCCTCTATTAACAGTATATGATGCATAAATTACAAGGTGTGCAGCCTGATGGTTTTCCTGAGTCTAACAGGTGCAGACCAAGTACTTATGTTGGTGTATAAATTTGACTGAATTGGTGTCTGCTGACAAAGTTAACATTTAAGCCTAAAATGTTCACACTGGAATTTTCAGGTTAAAAATTTAACTTTCAGACACAAAAACATTCATCTTTATTTTTTCTTTGATAAACTGTAAAAACTAAATGATTTACTGGGGGAAATCTATTTGGTTGTACAAATACATGGTGGAAGTCAATTTATGTGCTGTCTGAAATTAAGAAAAAACTATTACTAGTAAATCTGAAATAAAAAAATAAATGTTCACATATTTCCCCGGTTAATAACCGGCAGATTCCCTGGAGAAAATGTGTTTTAATTTCTCTTATCTTGTCCCCAGTCATACCCTCCAGTCTCCTTAGAGGGCGCTAGTGTACCTTTCGCCAATAAACCCAGAAGAAGACGGTTTGTTTTACGGCCGTGTTTTCTGTCGTAAATCGCGAAGCTGTAGAAGGTTAAAGCGACTTGAAGAAAACGTCAAACTCCGGTAAATACAAACGTTTTGGTGATTTACTTTGATTTGTTCACAGCACGAGATCTAAACAACCACACGTTTAATACATTTAAGATTTTAAATGTACGTCAGTATCGAGAGGAGAAAGCAGCTAGCAAGTTAGCATTAGCGGGCTGAAGGATAAGATCCGACCTGAAGTCAGATTCAGTCAACAAGTAGGGATAAATACGGTCTACCTGTCAGAGGAGACACGCGGAGCTCAGTGGGTTTGTTTTATTAAGTCGATATTAATGATGTCATGCATATTTATCCGTTAGCTACACGGCTAAAGGGGGAGGCTGTTTTTTTGTTAAGAGTTTTAAAAACTTTATCGACAAATTTAACAAAAACATGTGTAACAACTTAAAAGGTGCTCTGAAAGTATACAGTTTAAAGTATACATTATCAAAGAAAAGGATAGTGAGAAAAAAGTAAATAAATAAAATGGAGACCTGTCTTCAAATATTTAACTGTATTTACAGTTTTTTAATGCTTGGCTATTTGAACTACATTCATTTGGATGTCGTGTATACAAGTCAGAGCTTCTACACACGTGCACTGAATAAATAAATGATTAGAATCTTCAGCCTGCTCACAAAAGATGCAGGTACCAGTTTGAATTCCAAATCTGTGACTGGATAAAAACTGCTCATAAGACAAAAGACATCCATTAAGATCAATCTAATGTAAAACTGACCATCCAGTCCTGATTAATCACTGATTTACTTCTGATTGGGATAAATCTAGTATTACTCAGTGGTGTTTAACATAATGACACTGAAGTTTGTTTTTATAGCAGTAATCTAAATTTACTTCCTCCAAACAGCTTGGAGTATAAAGAGTTTTAGTACTTCAAAGTATTTTATACCTTGCATTCTAGATCAGATTGTGTTATTTTTAATTGATTAAAGTGGCATTCACGTCAAAAAGGAAATAAAATGATTCCATCAGGGTTCTTATGGGTGTTTCAAGCTTTTGAAAAATGCTTGACATTTTAATAGTGTGTTTAAAAGTACTTGAAGCTGGAGATGCACAAACAACCCACTGGTGATCAGATCACACACCACAGTGTGATGATCAGCTGGTCTGAAACTCAAAAATCAGATTTTGTTTGTTTGTTTTTGAACTCACCATTTCTGAGTAAAGATCTCAATGGGAAAGTTTTGCTTCCAGATACAGATTTTTCAACTCGATCAAAAATGTAAAAATATATAATCTTTTATAGATCTTTAAAATGAATTAGATTAATTTAAAATCTGTCTCATCAGGTCACAACTGAGCACACATCAGTTTTCTGCCCTCAGGATCAGAGTGTTTAAACTGTAGCTGAAAATGAGCACAACACATTTACTTTTATGATGCACGTGTAAAGTCTGTTAAATATAATAAAATAAACACTTTCCTCTTGATATTGGTGATAATTATTTTTATTTTATATGTATTTAATACATTTTTGTAAAGATTTAGGAGAGACAAAATGCAAAAACCACATTTTCATTACAATAGTATCATAAATATAGGAAAGCATGGTGTATTTCAGAAAGATTATATGAAAATCTCTAATCTTTTCATTCATCTTTACATTTAATTTTCTTCTAAATATCTAAATGCTGACTGACTTCCTGCTCTCCCATCCTGTGATTGTCATCTCCTCTCCGTCCAGCATCATGCCGTTTGTGGACTTTCAGTCGTGGCTCGGCATCAATGTGGACCGCTGGATCCTGATCCAGAGCGGAGCGCAGCCCTACAAGCAGGCGGCGCGCTGCCACGCCTTCGAGAAGGACTGGATCGAATGTTCCCACGGCATCGGGCAGACCCGCGCCAAACAGGAGTGCAAGGTGGAGTTTGAGGATTTCTGCGAGTGCTTGAACAGGCAGAAGACGGTGAGTGACCTTTAACCTTTTATTTCTCTGTTTCCATTCAGGTTGCATTGTGCAGTTTTAAAAGAAATCTTAGATCAATTTAAGCAGGAAATGATCACAGCTTTGACCTCTGGGATGATCATTTTGTCTTATTTCTTCACATTGAAATCAAATCTAAATTCTACAGAAGATTAAATCAAATGTTTTTAATTCCTGAAGTGAAGTTTTAGTGTTCAGAAGTACCAGGGAGAGGATCAATCGGCCTTTTAATCTCATTAGTTTCATGTTTGAAATCTGATGTTTGAGGTCATTTTTATGTGGTCAGTCAGCTGTTCTGACTGAGAGAGTCAGCAGAGAGCAGATTGATGGATGTTTACCTCTCTGTTAAAATCCTGCAGCAGCAGAAACGTCCTGCCTGCATCCAGATGCCTCTCGCTGCTGCTGATGAGTCGCGTCTGAAACCATGACGGAGCAGAAACGAGCGTCGATTTAAGACGTCTGACATCACGTTTAAATGAAAACTAAATGCAGCTGTTATGGAAAAGAATGAATCAAAAATCACTTGTGAGAGTTTTAAAGTTTTCACCTGAATGAACCAGAGTGGAGATGTTTACCTAAAGTTAGTCAACTATTTAAATAAAAATCACAGGGTGCTTCACAGCACACTGGCAAAAAAATAATAAAAAAATCGATAAGCTTAAGAAGCAAGAACACAATAAAACACTAATAAGAAAACGGTTAAGGCTGATAGCTAACATTAATCAGCTGATATTCATCAGTCCAACAGAGGACGGGCTCG
This sequence comes from Callopanchax toddi, assembly GCA_006937965.1. NCBI lineage: Eukaryota > Metazoa > Chordata > Actinopteri > Cyprinodontiformes > Nothobranchiidae > Callopanchax > Callopanchax toddi. The sequence continues at coordinate 933,051 of SSNR01000083.1, forward strand.
TTTTGACATTTTTGTGGGCGGAGCAATGTAAACATGCAGACTGATTTGCAAGTTTTAAACTCGAAAGTCCAAAAACGGAGGAACTAGTTCCCAAAAAACAAAGTCTCCTTTTGGGACCTGCAGCTCCGTCACCAGGTCACTCAAAAAGACTTAAAACTGCAGGACATTTCTTTTCTGTTCACTGAAGGAGGCGTTTTTGTTGTTTCAGACTTAGCCGAGTCTGTCAGACAGATCAACACTGGACCGAGCCGTAAACAGGATGAAACTGGATAAAAAGCCAGTCTGTTTCCCTCCCATCACCGTGGTTATTATTTAAATAAATGTGTTTTCTGAAGAGAGGATGCTGCTGTTTGTTTATTCTGTCATAAGTTTGAGTACCGTAGATAAACCAGCTCTGATCCTGGAGGCAGTTGGAGAGACTGTTTAAAAACAGCAATAGTCATGGTTTTTTACAGGAGCTGCGTTTTTTGGCTTCAACTGAGCATCGGTATTGAGAAAGTAACTCTTAGGACCCCCCAAATATTGCTAAATATATGGATCTTCAGCTGAGTCCACAGAGTGTTGACCTAAAGGCATGAGGTCCAGAGTGTGGGAGGTACAACTGAGCCCCCGTTCAGGTTTCAGTCTTCATTAGTGAGTCCCTGATGAGTCCTGGTGGAGGAGCTCAAATATCTGAAGGTGAGTTTGATTCAGAGCCTCAAAGGGACGTTTTTGGCTTCTATCAGTGATTTATCTACAGTAAAGACCACACCCACGCATGATGTCACTGGGCGGAGTCTCTAGAAACAGGAAGTAGTGACCTCCTCTTCTCCTGGTCTCTGCAGTTTCAGCGGCTGAAAGCGATCCGTCAGCAGCGCGACAAGATGATGAAGGAGGGGACGTACGTGCCGCCGCCACACCACACGGGGAAGGGCGAAGAGTCTCCATGATGGAGCCGCGCTCGCTTCACCTCTCCTGTACAGCCAATCAGATTCCAGTGTCCTCTTCAGATGTACAAGTTTGCAAATAAAATATTGACTGACCTCATGCTCTGTTTTTATTTTTATTCTGCTTTAATGAAACTAACCAGCCTTGTACGTTTTGATCTACAGCCCAGATTTCTGTTATGAGTTTATGTCCCTTTTTCCACTTAACTAATTTTATGAATTAATTTAAAGTCTTGATGAGCATCAGGGGATCAGTTCTGACCTTAAACACTGACCTCCTGTCAGTTTTATTCTGTTTCCTGGACTTTTAACATATTCAGTGTCTGATTTGATCAAATACGCACATTTTTAGTCAAAATGATCCAAAAACATACAAAATAAAAGTAAAAAACTACTCAAAACAAAAGTTACTGGGGTGAAAAACACATGAGACACCCAGTTTAGTTTCAAAATGAGTAAAGCTTCTGTTTCTGGTTCTTCTGGGAGACCTGATGAAATAACTGGTGATATTTGATCGATCTCAGAGTTGATTCTGCTGAGCTGCAGCTGAAAGTTGTTTTTAAAACCTCTGAATGTCCAGACTCAACCTCTCCGATCAGAGACCTGACCAGATCTTTAATCAGGGGGTCAGAACGCTTCGAGTCACCACCAGGTGGCGCTACGCCCTCAGATAAATGATCTAAACCTCGTCCAGCTCAGCCTGAATCAATTACAGGTCAACCTGTGAAAAACAGGTCAAGATTTAATGAAGCATGTTTATTAAATCTCCAGCTGAAGTCCTCATGAGACTGTTCAGGCTTTTATAAAAACCAGAAACGGAACGTCTCGTTAGTTTAATCCAGTTACATTCAGAAATGAACATCAGCTGGAAAAATCAGGACCAATCAAATTTAATGTTTTTATTGTTTTTTTTTTTAGAAAAGAGATTTTTACCTTTGAGTCTGCTGATCCTCTCAGACAGGTGATGGTTAAAAGGTCCTACATCCTCAAGTTTTCTTTTTTATTCTTATTTTAAATACGTTAATGTTCATTTTAGGTTTCCTGAGTTACAGCAGACGTGAGTCGGATCCTTTTAGTGACCTGTAGATAAACGTTGAAGCTCTGCAGAGGATCACAGCATCTCAGGATATTTTAGCTCATTTTATCAGATAAACTTAATTCTCTAAATGAAATCCAGCTGGTTTTTAGCTTTAGTGTTCATGAGTCTTACTCTGTATTCCATGATGATCAGTTCTATGAGTTCTGTTTTTAATGTTTGCTTTAGGTTTTAGTTTCTGATTAAACAGAAAACCTGAAGTGTTTTGGTTTCTGTGATGAGCTGATTGGCTGAGATGTTTAGTTTTAGTTAGTAAAACCTGGTCTGGAGTAAAAACAGACTTTAAATTAGAGTTCCTTCTATTTGATCTGCAGGATTCCTTCAGTCTTGTTGGTTCTGAGTTAAATCGATCATCATCCAGTCTGGTCAGACTCTATGGAGAGCCCATTAGTAAAGCAATGCATAAAAACGATGATGTTTACATTTATTTTTCTCATAAATAAAATGTGTGAAAATTGTAGTCACTTTTTCACCTCGTTTATTTAGAAAATTTCCAAAGTTATTTCTAAAAGTTTAAACAAAATTATAATTCTAATGTTAAAAATTTTACAGTCGAATCTAAATATATAAACGAATCCAAACATTTGTTTTAAAGTCTAAATAAAGAAATGCTGAAATCCACAGAGAAATGCTGCTGATTCAAACTAAGTAGTTAACATGAATTCATCATCATGCTGCTAAACAGAAGGAGCAGAGTGGGACGAGGAGATCCCCTATCTAAGGTCTCAGACGGGATCTCTTCACCGTAATAAGTCTAGTTTATCACTCTGGTAGCTAAACGTTTGATTTAAAACCTCAAAATGTTTGTTTAGATGTCAACATTTAAAAATTTATTAAATTTAGTTCAAAATATGTTTCTGGTTTATTAGATTAATGGATGGATAAACTGAAATAATTTATTATCACAACCTCAGAAAATTCTAAAATAAATTTGTCCCTATAGGTTGAACCTTATGTATTTGGATTTAGATTTGTATCTAAATATTTAAAATTTTATTTAAATATTTAGGTTTAACTTTATAATATTTAGGTTTAACTTTAAATATTTAGGTTTAACTTTATAATATTTAGGTTTAACTTTATAATATTTAGGTTTAACTTTATAATATTTAGGTTTAACTTTATAATATTTGGGTTTAACTTTATAATATTTAGGTTTAACTTTATAATATTTAGGTTTAACTTTAAATATTTAGGTTTAACTTTAAATATTTAAGTTTAACTTTAAATATTTAGGTTTAACTTTATAATATTTGGGTTTAACTTTATAATATTTAGGTTTAACTTTATAATATTTGGGTTTAACTTTATAATATTTAGGTTTAACTTTATAATATTTAGGTTTAACTTTATAATATTTAGGTTTAACTTTAAATATTTAGGTTTAACTTTAAATATTTAAGTTTAACTTTAAATATTTAGGTTTAACTTTATAATATTTAGGTTTAACTTTATAATATTTAGGTTTAACTTTAAATACTTAGGTTTAACTTTATAATATTTAGGTTTAACTTTATAATATTTAGGTTTAACTTTATAATATTTAAGTTTAACTTTAAATATTTAGGTTTAACTTTAAATATTTAGGTTTAACTTTAAATACTTAGGTTTAACTTTATATTTAGGATTAACTTTATAATATTTAGGTTTACCTTTAAATATTTAGGTTTTTTATAATGACATTTTTATTACAAATATTTGAAAACAACTTTGAGTTTTTAGATTTGTTTTAAATACTTTGGTTAACCTTGTATAATTATATTTAATTCTGTATATTTTGGTTAAACATATTTTGATTTGTTTCTAAATGTTTTAATGTAATATTTGATTTTTTAAATGTAACTTCCGATGATAATAATTTTTAATACTATGTGTGAATGTATTACATACAATCGGCCCCCCATATAAACACGTTATTCTACCAGACTCAGTTTGTTCAGTTTTATGCTGACTGGAGGTCAGCTGATCTTCTGGGTTCTGAACTTTTATCTTCATTATTTGTATTTGAATCTGTGACCTTTGACCTGTAAGCAGCTCCAGATGTAAACAGCTGTTTTCCTTCATCCAGCTGATCATAAAAACAGATTCGTGGCGTCACGTGACCAACCGGTTCTGAATGAGTTACTGATGGAAAAATGTGTGAGAACTGAACTGGGTCCGACCGGGACTCCTCCTCCTAAACCTGGTCCTGGTGCTGGTGCTGGTCCTGGTCCAGATCCAAGTCCTGGCTCAGGTCCTGGTCCCGGCAGAGCTGGGTTAGGGTGGAGGTTCTGAGTTTGAGTGGACCGGGTCCAGGAGGAGGAGGAGGGGTGGGGGGTGTTGAGAGCAGGAGGAGGAGGAGGAGGAGGAGGAGGACAGCCATTACCAGTCGGGATCACACCGCCTTCAACCTCATCCACCGGCCGAGGCTCGGTTCGGTTCGGTTTTTAGGGGATCACGAACCCGGTCCGTGGAGCTGAAAACGAGCCTCCATCGATCCGGAGGAGACGGATCAGCGGCGGCAGCGTGGCCGGCCTCCCTCGCGCGCTGCTCGGATTGTGGGTCCGCCGCTGCCCGGTGACGGTAAGCGGCTCCAGAGCTCCTCTCTCACCACAAACCGTCATCCTGCGGGGCTTCCAGACCGGGGATGTTCGGTGTCATGAGTCACATCCGGTCTGAACACCAGGCTCGTTCTGGTTGTTGGTTTAAAACCGATTTAGAGGAAACGTGTTGATCTCTGACACCCAGGAAGCGGCGGAGGGTCGGTGATCCGTCAAATGGTAAACGTTAATTAGCTGGTGTGATCCATTCTCGGACAAAGAGCTGCCCGGCCGTGCACCGAGCTCCATGCCTGCTGTCCACTCATGCACACACACACATCCATTCATGCACACACACACACACATTCCCTCTTTGTAACATTAAAACAACAGAGGGACCTGTAGGGACTGGCTGCACATTTAAACATCTTTATTGATCCTGCAGCCTCCTCCTCTGTCTGTCTGGATTCAAACCCTCTGACCCCCTCATGCATCCAGAGGGACTGAAAACCAGGACTCAGACCGGACTCCCCTCCTGCAGCTCTGGAGCAGATGGTCCTCTCCCTCCGGCCTTATGGTGGACCGTCAGCTTTCTGAAAACAGAGAAAATCAGAATCCATTCAGAACATTCAGGTCAACCTGATAGAGAAGCGCTCTGAATGGAGCCAGGTGTGTGTGTGTGGGTCAGAAGTAGAGTTTAACTGATGCTTAAATTGATCTGATTTCTAAAAATGTTAAATGTTCTCTTTAAATCTCAGCTGCTGGATTATTCAGCTGCTCAGCTGGAAGTGCAACAGGACAAAACCTGCAGATGTTTTAATTTAAATAACAATCATCTGTATTATTTATGAACTGGTGACATGAACGAGTTACTTTTTCATCAAGAGCAGATTCTTTAAATATAGATGAAATGTCACACAATGATTTCACAAAGAATTCAAATCTGAGAAATGATGGAGTTTTAACTGTTTTTCATCATCTCACCTGATCTCTCTTGGTCTCTCTCCTGATTTCTCCTGGTCTTTCCTGATCTCTCCTAGTCTCTCCTGGTCTCTCTCTCCTGGTCTCTCCTGGTCTCTCCTGGTCTCTCCTGGTCTCTCCTGATCTCTCCTGGTCTCTCCTGATTTCTCCTGGTCTCTCCTGGTCTCTCCTGATCTCTCCTGGTCTCTCCTGGTCTGTCCTGGTCTCACCTGCTCTCTCCTGATCTCTCCTAGTCTCTCCTGATCTCTCCTGGTCTCTAGTCTCTCCTGGTCTCTCCTGATCTCTCCTGGTCTCTAGTCTCTCCTGGTCTGTAGTCTCTCCTGGTCTCTAGTCTCTCCTGATCTCTCCTGGTCTCTCCTGGTCTCTAGTCTCTCCTGGTTTCTCCTGATCTCTCCTGGTCTCTCCTGATTTCTCCTGGTCTCTAGTCTATCCTGGTCTCTCCTGGTCTCTAGTCTCTCCTGGTCTCTAGTCTCTCCTGATCTCTCCTGGTCTCTAGTCTCTCCTGGTCTCTAGTCTCTCCTGATCTCTAGTCTCTCCTGGTCTCTAGTCTCTCCTGATCTCTCCTGGTCTCTAGTCTCTCCTGATCTCTCCTGGTCTCTAGTCTCTCCTGGTCTCTAGTCTCTCCTGGTCTCTAGTCTCTCCTGATCTCTCCTGGTCTCTAGTCTCTCCTGGTCTCTAGTCTCTCCTGGTCTCTCCTGGTCTCTAGTCTCTCCTGGTCTCTCCTGGTCTCTAGTCTCTCCTGGTCTCTCCTGGTCTCTAGTCTCTCCTGGTCTCTAGTCTCTCCTGATCTCTCCTGGTCTCTAGTCTCTCCTGGTTTCTAGTCTCTCCTGATCTCTCCTGGTCTCTAGTCTCTCCTGATCTCTCCTCGTCTCTAGTCTCTCCTGTTCTCTAGTCTCTCCTGGTCTCTAGTCTCTCCTGATCTCTAGTCTCTCCTGGTCTCTAGTCTTTCCTGATCTCTCCTAGTCTCTCCTGGTCTCTCTCTCCTGGTCTCTCCTGGTCTCTCCTGCTCTCTCCTGGTCTCTCCTGATTTCTCCTGGTCTCTCCTGATTTCTCCTGGTCTCTAGTCTATCCTGATCTCTCCTGGTCTCTAGTCTCTCCTGATCTCTCCTGGTCTCTAGTCTCTCCTGGTCTCTAGTCTCTCCTGGTCTCTAGTCTCTCCTGATCTCTAGTCTCTCCTGGTCTCTAGTCTATCCTGGTCTCTCCTGGTCTCTAGTCTCTCCTGGTCTCTAGTCTCTCCTGATCTCTCCTGGTCTCTAGTCTCTCCTGGTCTCTAGTCTCTCCTGGTCTCTAGTCTCTCCTGATCTCTAGTCTCTCCTGGTCTCTAGTCTATCCTGGTCTCTCCTGGTCTCTAGTCTCTCCTGGTCTCTAGTCTCTCCTGATCTCTCCTGGTCTCTAGTCTCTCCTGGTCTCTAGTCTCTCCTGGTCTCTAGTCTCTCCTGGTCTCTAGTCTCTCCTGATCTCTCCTGGTCTCTAGTCTCTCCTGATCTCTCCTGGTCTCTAGTCTCTCCTGATCTCTCCTGGTCTCTAGTCTCTCCTGGTCTCTCCTGGTCTCTAGTCTCTCCTGGTCTCTCCTGATCTCTCCTGGTCTCTAGTCTCTCCTGGTCTCTCCTGATCTCTCCTGGTCTCTAGTCTCTCCTGGTCTCTAGTCTCTCCTGATCTCTCCTGGTCTCTAGTCTCTCCTGGTCTCTAGTCTCTCCTGGTCTCTAGTCTCTCCTGGTCTCTAGTCTCTCCTGGTCTCTAGTCTCTCCTGATCTCTCCTGGTCTCTAGTCTCTCCTGGTCTCTCCTGGTCTCTAGTCTCTCCTGGTCTCTAGTCTCTCCTGGTCTCTAGTCTCTCCTGATCTCTCCTGGTCTCTAGTCTCTCCTGGTCTCTAGTCTCTCCTGGTCTCTCCTGGTCTCTAGTCTCTCCTGCTCTCTCCTGGTCTCTCCTGATCTCTCCTGGTCTCTCCTGGTCTGTCCTGGTCTCACCTGCTCTCTCCTGATCTCTCCTAGTCTCTCCTGGTCTCTCTCTCCTGGTCTCTCCTGGTCTCTCCTGGTCTCTCCTGCTCTCTCCTGGTCTCTCCTGGTCTCTACTCTTTCCTGGTCTCTCCTGGTCTCTAGTCTCTCCTGGTCTCTAGTCTCTCCTGATCTCTCCTGGTCTCTAGTCTCTCCTGATCTCTACTGGTCTCTAGTCTCTCCTAATCTCTCCTGGTCTCTAGTCTCTCCTGATCTCTAGTCTCTCCTGGTCTCTAGTCTATCCTGATCTCTCCTGGTCTCTAGTCTCTCCTGGTCTCTAGTCTCTCCTGGTCTCTCCTGGTCTCTCCTGATCTCTCCTGGTCTCTCCTGGTCTCTCCTGGTCTCTCCTGCTCTCTCCTGGTCTCTCCTGATCTCTCCTGGTCTCTAGTCTCTCCTGGTCTCTAGTCTTTCCTGGTCTCTCCTGGTCTCTAGTCTCTCCTGGTCTCTAGTCTCTCCTGATCTCTCCTGGTCTCTAGTCTCTCCTGGTCTCTCCTGATCTCTCCTGGTCTCTAGTCTCTCCTGGTCTCTAGTCTCTCCTGGTCTCTAGTCTCTCCTGGTCTCTACTCTCTCCTGGTCTCTAGTCTATCCTGATCTCTCCTGGTCTCTAGTCTCTCCTGATCTCTCCTGGTCTGTCCTGGTCTCACCTGCTCTCTCCTGATCTCTCCTAGTCTCTCCTGATCTCTCCTGGTCTCTAGTCTCTCCTGGTCTCTCCTGGTCTCTAGTCTCTCCTGGTCTCTAGTCTCTCCTGATCTCTCCTGGTCTCTAGTCTCTCCTGGTCTCTAGTCTCTCCTGGTCTCTAGTCTCTCCTGATCTCTAGTCTCTCCTGGTCTCTCGTCTCTCCTGGTCTCTAGTCTTTCCTGGTCTCTCCTGGTCTCTAGTCTCTCCTGGTCTCTAGTCTCTCCTGATCTCTCCTGGTCTCTAGTCTCTCCTGATCTCTCCTGGTCTCTAGTCTCTCCTGATCTCTCCTGGTCTCTAGTCTCTCCTGGTCTCTAGTCTCTCCTGGTCTCTAGTCTCTCCTGGTCTCTAGTCTCTCCTGGTCTCTCCTGGTCTCTAGTCTCTCCTGGTCTCTCCTGGTCTCTAGTCTCTCCTGGTCTCTAGTCTCTCCTGATCTCTCCTGGTCTCTAGTCTCTCCTGGTCTCTCCTGATCTCTCCTGGTCTCTAGTCTCTCCTGGTCTCTCCTGATCTCTCCTGGTCTCTAGTCTCTCCTGGTCTCTAGTCTCTCCTAGTCTCTCCTTTCTTAAAGGACTCGTCGGGTGACCGTCTACAGCTGATGAACTTTTAGAGTCAGTCCAGTTCAAGATGGCCGCCTGCCACAGCCAATCAGCATGGACACACAAATGATCAGAACTTGATGCTAGTCACAGTAAAAACACCAGTGTTAAATCAACACTGATTGATTTAACACTGGTGTTTTTACTGTGAGTTCTGACCGATCAGACAGGATTTTATGACGAGGTCACGCAGAACTTTTTCAGATCTGACCCAAACGATGTCGTGGTTTCTCACCAGGATGAGTTCAGTCTAAACTCTGACTTGATGACGAGTGATTCTCATTTCTTCAGAGAACGATGGAACTTTCATCCTTTCTTTCTCCAAGTCTGCTGCTCGTTCTGGGTTCACTCTGAGCTTCTTGCAGGAGATCAGACGGTTTAGTTTAGTCTGGCCTCACCTCGCTGTCTTCCACTTGTTCAGGTTCAGGGTCAGCGACCCGAGTAGGGAACCCAGACTGTCCTCTCCCCAGCTTCATCAGCTCCACCATGGGACCCTAAGGCGTTCTAGTCCTGGAGATGTAATCCCTCCAGAGTGATCTGGGAGCCTCCTGCCTGCAGGGAGGAGTCCAGGAGACCTCCTGACCCCTGAACCTCCTCAGCTGGCTCCTCTTGATGTGGAGGAGCAGAGGTTCTACTCAGAGTCCCTCCAGGGTGTCGGAGCTCCGTCCTCCAGCCATCAGAGTAAAACTAATTTAGACTGATCTGGTGGAAATGATCTAAATGATGGGAAATGTTTTTTTACAGTGGTTTCTCTGTGAGGGGTACTCGGGTCTAGTCAGGTCTGGAGACGCTGCTGCAGAGCGGTAGCAGCTAATTTTCAGGTGTTGATAACGACTCTGTGACTCCTGATCAGAACTCCATATTAACGGTTTGTCAACCTACGCAGGTTTAGAACAACAGGTGATATAGCGTTCCAACCCATCAGTGTGAGCAGAAGTTGTGTAGTTGCTCCAGTCCAGTCAGAGGAATACTTCCTGTTTCTAGAGACTCCGCCCACTATGAGTGATGTCACCAGTGGGCGGTCCTGACAGTAGAGAAATGACAGAATGACCTGAACATTCTGTTTCTGATGAGTAGAAACCATGTTTTCACTCAGGTAGTCCCACAAACACGTCTGTTTGGATGTTTAATGATGTGTGTGTGTGTGTGTGTGTGTGTGTGTGTGTGTGTGTGTGTGTTGTGTGTCCTAGTTTCTGATTTTATACCAGGAGTGTCTAAACTTGACCAAGTGAAACCTTCTCTGATGCTGCTGGGTTTGATTAGAAGTTTATGAACGAAGCTCAAGTTGAGTAAGAGTCAGTGAGGATCTGTGGTTCTGTTTACCCAGAAAATATAAAGTAAAATAAAAGAATCTGTTTAATAAAAGACAAAAACACGGGACTGGATTGAAACTTTTAAGATGTAAACTTTTCTCTCAGACGTTTATATTTCCTGTTTGACTGATTCTCCTAAAATAGACCAACTCACCGTGTTTACCTCGAGTCGTTTGTCTGGTCTGAGTTCTGCCGTGTCTAGAATACACACACACACACACACACACACACACACACACACACACACACACACACATGGTGTGGAGGTGAATCTTGACTGATTCTGTTTCAGGTCGTTATGGTTTTCTGAAGGTTCTGAGTGGATTTATTTAGCAGCTTTATTCTAGTCCTGGATTCCCTGAATGATGCTGTTTAATCACATCTGTTCACCAGATGCAGTGTGACGTCAGCAGATCTGATCGTGATGTTTGAGTCCTCCTCTGGAGGTTCTGACAGGAACGCTGCTCCTGAGGGTTCTCTGGAGGTTCCTCTCAGAATTTCTGCTTCAGTCTCCTTGGATTTTCACTTTCCTTCTCTCACGTTGCAGCTCCTGCTGCAGCTCAGCCACATCTGTTTACATGTGTCTCCTGCTGCAGACACACACACACCCCCCGTTCAGCCCGAGCTGGGGGAGCAGATCCCGTCCATGGACTGAGTTATGAATCAGAGACTGGTCCGACTGAGTCGCTGCTCTCTGTCACAGGAAGTGACAGCAGCCACCGAGTACTTGGGTCTTATTTGGGTCAGATATTAGTCTGATCCCAGCTGGCTGACAGAACTCTGGACCTACTTAGTCCTTGTTCTCACCTGATCTCTAGACTGTTCCCAAAACATTTGCTGTTATCTGAATGTGGTTTCCTGAAGTCGGCCTTGAGGGCTGAAGACTCTCAGACTCCCCCCCCCCCCCCCCCCCCCCCCCCGCCCCGGTCACATGACTCTGACCTCTTGGTTCAGCTCACTTCATGAGCTTACTTATTACAGACGCAACATCTTACAGATATGCCACACACACACACACACACACACCGCTTCAACGCTTCCCTCCCACCCCTACACGACGTGTGTTTCAGTTAGACGTTTGTATGTTGAGGTGTTTTATTTTTTTGCATCCCATCTCTGCTGGAGCAGAGAGACGTTTTTTTGTTCGTTTGTTTGTTTGTTTGTTGTTTGTTTAGCAAAGGAAGGAAAACGTGTTTCTTATGTGACAATAAAGAAACACAAACTAAAACTTGAAGCCAAATCTGAAGAAGGTTTTAGCTCAAGTTGTATAAAACAGGGGCGTCACTAGGAGGAGGACAGGAGGGGGCCATGCCCACCTCTATAAATACTGCCCCCCCTTCAGCCCCCCTGACCAGACAGTTTAAATGTGTAATATTTTTTTGAAGGGGACAAAATGAATTCTCTGTGCTCGCAAACGTTTTCACAGTTAAAAAGTCTTCCAAACTAAAGAAGTAAAGTTCTGAACCAGATGCTAATTCACATTTAGGTCAACCTGATTAAACCCCTGACATCCTTCTGTGGGTTTTAGTGTCACCAGTTGGTCACCCCTTGATAAACTCTCTAAAGACACCTGGTCTAAAACTATTAAAAGTTCAAATGAAACTATTAATATTTACTCAGTAAAAGCTTCACCTGTCAGCTTTAGTGGGCTGTTTCTGGTTCTTGAAGTGTGCTTTTATGTTGAAGTTCTGAATAATGCGGTAGAGCTTCCTGGACTCACTGGTTGGAGGTGCATTCAGATTAGTCGCTATTTCTCTGAACGAAGGCTGTTCAGGAAGTCAACTTTATCTTTTAGACAGAAAACTTTCATAATAAGATAACTTTAGTTCAGAAACATGATGATATTTGAGCATCTGGAGACTTTGATAGGATTGATAAAAAATGCTGATTAATTTCAGAATATAGATAATCTGTTTATAGTTCTTCAGAATTATTGTTTTTAATAAAAGGATAGAATGTTTTATTTGTCCCTCAGGAGGGACAGTGACAGAACACTGAGTAAATAATCTGAGGCTCTGAGTGGCTGTATCATCAGACAGGAAGTGACCTCACTCTGCTTCTCCTGGTTGTTTCTTTTCCTTCAAACGTCTCGTTTTCCCCTCATGTTGCCGTAATGACACGGTTCAGCTTTGAAGCCTTCGTTCTGGCTCTATTTATAAAACCGCTCACTGCTGTGGCACTGACTCACTGTCAGCAAGCAGCGGGGAGAGAGGCTGCAGGGAATTCTGGGAAGGCTTTAACCTCTTCCTTACAGCGTTGCCAGGGAAACAGAGGATTCAGGAAGTGGGGTTTGGCCTGTGGTTTGACCAGGGGCCAGCAGCAGGAGGAGGATCTCAGTCAGCAGCAGTTTGGATGGAAATCCCAGCTGTTTTTTAATTTATGGGTCAGAAACCAGAACTTAGACCGGTCCGCAGGTCGGTCTGATGAAGACCTGAACACAGTGGGTTTGTGTTAGGAGTTTAAGCTGCTTGTTTCCAAAAAAATTATACAACAAACTGGCTCAATGTCCAGTGAATAAACAGGCTTTTATTCTGGAAAACCTGTGTTTATGATGGAAAAATATAATTATTATTCAACTAGAGATATTTATATATCAAAACATTATTCAATTCAACAAAAAACCATCAAATTCACCTGAATTTTAAACCATATCTCTGTTTCTGATGGTTTAAATCCTGGAGGAACTCAGAGGCAGAGGGTCTAATAGGACCTCTGGGTTTTCCTCCTGGACCTTCAAACCAACCTTAGATACAGTTAGATGGATGAAAGTAAATCATAGAACATGACGTTACAGTGATTTATCTTCCATTAACTTCAGATAACTTGGACTTACAGTGAGAACTGTTTCCTGTTTTCTTCCAATAAAAAGCCGTCATGGTTGAAACGTCTGTACAAGGTGATCCTTTGATAAGATCCTGTCCTACTTCAGTTAGTTTTACTGACTAAAGATCTGCTGTTGGACTTTAGTTCTGAGTCCAACAGCAGCAGCATGTTGGTGTGTGAATCGAGTCAGGGTTCAGAATAAAAGACTCAGGTTTTGGCAGCTCAGTCAGCTGAGGCTGGAGGTATTGATCCATTGATGCTGTGATGGACAGATCGGAGCTTCAGGTCTCCAGAGTCCACACACACACACACACACACACACACACACACACACACACACACACACACACCGGTCAGCCTTTCAAAGAGACGGTCGAAGCGAGGAGACAGAGGGATGAGAAATGGACCGGGACAGAACTGAGACCTGGTCTATAGGTTTCACTCTGGACTCAGTTCAAGTTGTTGCTGATAAAACATAAAATTCATCCTCTCAAAACACCGTAAAGAATCCTCTGGTTTGTGGATTCTGATTGGCTCTTCTTGAGCTGACTGAGGTTTGCAGACCTTCAGTTCTCTGAAGGTCTCACCACAGTGGTCCAGTCCGGTTCTGGACTGGACTGGACCGGACCGCTGCAGCACCCTGATTCTGTTGTAGATGTTTGGATCTTTGTCCTGACCCAGTTTGGTCCAAGCTTCATGATTTCACATTGAGATTTTGCATCTTTCATAACAGCGTGATCTCATTCCTCACCAGAGATGAATTACTAATCCAGTGTCTCCACCTTTTCTCTCCTGTCTTCTCTGACCTCCTTTCTCCTCTCCTCTCCTCCCTCCATCCTTCTCCTCCCTGTAGTTTTAAATTGACATGGAGTCCTCGGATGATGATACTCTGAGCGAGCGCTCCTGCGTCAGTGAGCCGTCCTTTCGCAGTGAGCGTTCAGGCGGGTCGTTGTCTCCGTGTGCGTCGGGACACGTGGGACCACCAGGGGACACTTTACCGTGGAACCTGTCCAAACACGAGAGGAGGAAGAGGAAGAGCCAGGACTCTGTGTTGGACCCGGCAGAGAGGGCGGTGGTTCGTGTTGCAGGTGAGGAAGTGCTGCTGCTGCTGGGCCTTTGAGCAAGGCACTGGCTCTGTTTGCTGCTGACATCAGAGGTCTGGAGTTCATATCTGGTGTTTTTGAAGAGAGGGTTTGAATTTTGGTCTTGAAACTAAACGTGTGGTTTTATGTAAAGTCAGGAGTCAGATGTCTGTCTCTGGTTTATGGATGATATGTTGACTTATTTAAATATTGGAATTTGTGCTTGATGTGAGCTAACTTTAACTCTTAGATAAAAAGGTAAACGAGGGTTAAAACAATCCAAAGTAAGTCTGAGTTTTCATGTTTTAGCAGAAGAGGTGTTTTTGAAAAGACTCCTGAAAGTAGAAACAGACGTTCTTGTTTATGATCCTCTTTAGTAGCTTGTTGTGGGATGCTACTGTTATGGTCTGTGAGTGTAGATCTGTTCATTTTATGCTATTTTCTATGCATTTAGTCTAAATTAGAAATCATAAGAAGCAAAATGCAAATATCTGATAAGTGGATGGAAGCAGGAGGGACCCGAGGGTTGAGCCCTGAGGAATCCCACCTATCAATGGTTTTCAACTGGTTTTACTTTGAGGTCCACCACCACCCTTTAATAACAAGTCTGGACCTAAACGGAGAAAATTTTAAAGAAATACGCCAGATCTTCTTAAATAAGGTCACATTTTCTAGATTTGAGCAAAACATTCTGCCAATGGGGTTAGCAAAAGTTACTTGGCTAGATTCCTTAAAACTAGTGAATTGTTCTAAATGCAGAAAATTTTGCTATTTTTAAAGTGATAATATGCAACTTTTTCATTTTTTAAAATCTTCTCCTTGAGCCAGTCTGTGCTAATCTGACTCTTTACAGAGTTAATGAAAAGTCACTTAGCCCCATCTGGTGGTAAGATCCAGAATACCACGATTGCAAGATCTCCGTCGCCGTCACGGTACCCAGGAAGTCACGTGTCTCACGAGGGTTAGGCTAACCCAAAGTGGCTAGCTGCTATGCTAGCTCTGGAGTGTTTTTAGCTCATGATTCCTGATTTTTCCCATCTCTCCCTGCTTGAACACAGCTGATTTCTTTGAAGGAGTAAATAACCGCTCCTGTAGAAAGCTATGAAGGCTGAGGAGACATTTCAACAGTTAGATTTAGGCGTTTAGAAGCTGAAACAATATGCTAACTTGTGTAATGCAGTGATTTAAAACGGACACCAGAGGGCGCCCAAAACAAGCAAAACTGCATATTATCACTTTAAGGAATCTAGCCAAGCAAGTTTTGCTTACCCCATTGGCAGATTTTTTGCTCAAATCTAGAAAATGTGACCATATTTAAGAAGATTTGGCCCATTTCAAGTAGGGCTGTAAGAATAGATTTTCTTTTTAGACAAAAATAAGACAAAATGTCTAAAAACAAGGCTATTTTACTTTCTTAGAAATCAGTTTTTGCAGTGCAGCATTTAGAATAATTTGGTATTTGTTTAATTTTTATTTCATTAGAGCTGTAAGAATATATTTTCTTTTCAGACAAAAATAAGTTAAAATGTCTTAAAATGCTTTACTTTCTTAGAAATCAGTTTTTGCAGTGTATTGTTAATAAAAATCTGACATTTTTCATGTCTCGCCTCTGAAAACGTGTCCTCAAACCCACATCTGGACCACGACCCAGTTGAGCATCACTGATTCAGACCTTTGACCTTTACTGATGTCAGACTGAAGGAAGGAGGCTTCAGTTGGTTTTACAGGATGACAGAGTCAGCTGATTTAATCCCAAACACCAGACAGTTGTTCTGTTGATTTAACAGGAATCCCTTTTTCTGTGTTAATATTAAATGTCATGTTTAATCCTAAGTTATTCTCACTTCAGGCTTGTGTTCACATTAGCAGGATGACATTTTCTCTCTTAATTGCTGAACTTTCTTCTGGCTTTTCTCAAATGTCACAGAAACGAGAAGCAAAACATATTAGTGGTATTTTATGTTTTGTCTCTGAGCATCCATGTAGTGGATTATATACAAATACCAGAGTGGGGCAGATTGAATATTTTGAAGTAAGTGATGATTAGTGGTCATGTAGAAGCTAAATAATGCATTATTGATCTTCAGCAGCCAGAAGGTCCTGCCTCGTGGCCTCAGCTCTCCTCTGGTTCTAGAAGAAAATGAAGGAAGAGAACTGATCAGCAGTTTGATGAATGAGGCTAGTTAGTGTAAAAGCTTTAAGTCCAATCCAAAGTCCTTTATTAATATAATAATAAAATAACTGGAGCCACAGACGTCGTTAGACCTGACTCAACCCACATCCTGCTCTCGTTGCTCATCATGGACTCATTTTTATTTATGAGAAACCATAAAACAACCAACCAATCAAATCCAGGGGATTCATTTACTTTTTATTGAGTCAATCAGACACATGAGACCTTTTTATGTCTCATATCTGCAAAGAGTTCCAGAGTATTTTCTATGAAAAAGCAAACAAATGTCCTTGTCATTAACATATGTGTTTCATGTTGAGCAGGTTCTAAAAGTCACATTTTGTAGCCTGAGGACTTCTAACCTGGTGATTCAGACCTGTCCTGTTTAGAGTTAGACCTTAAACTGGTCATGAAACTGTTTAAACTCTGTTTGTGTGAAAGTGAAAATCCCAGC
The DNA here is from genome assembly GCA_006937965.1 of Callopanchax toddi. Classification (NCBI taxonomy): domain Eukaryota; kingdom Metazoa; phylum Chordata; class Actinopteri; order Cyprinodontiformes; family Nothobranchiidae; genus Callopanchax; species Callopanchax toddi. The sequence continues at coordinate 949,682 of SSNR01000083.1, forward strand.
TGAGTGATGGATGATGGAGGTGAAACTCAGATTAGTGACATGGAAACAGCATGTAGGTCAGCTGGAGGGGAAGGAGTCAGATCTGATGGAGACGTGTCTGATTGACTGAGATTTACTTAGAGTTTATAAAACACCTTAAAGCGACTCTCTGGATTATTTTTCTCTGTATCAAAGTTTTCTAAATGTTCTAAATGATATTTCAGGTCTAAACTATGATCTATGGGTTGAGTTCCACAACATCTGTCATTCTGATGAAGACCCTCCTTCCTCCTAGAGACCCCTTTCCATTATTTCTTGCCGCTGACATTTTTCAGCCAACAAAATTCAAATGTCTGCATTCTCTCAACATGCACGCGCATCGACCAAACCTGTACCAGTAGGGGGCGCTGTCGTACAGGACGCTCCGTGTGTTTCTCTGTTTGCCGTCTCGTTCACTGAGGACTCACGGCTCATTTCTACTAAAAACCTACCCATTCTCCAGCTAAAGACGGGTTTATTTTTATTTTTAAACCTTTCACCTCACAGAATGGCAAGGCTTGACAGGATTACGTGTTTATTTTGGTCAGAAAGTTCATCCAGGGCCGAGTCAAGTTCAGCTTCAGAGTCCAGCAGCAGCTCTCTGCTAACAGAGCTAATATCAGAAGCAGCAGGGACAGAGAGGGCTCTTCAGACCCTCGTAGTGTTGGAATAAGATTTGTGAACTGTGAGTGATTAAACCCTACACATTGAGCTGTTCAGCTTATGCCCGCAACGTATATGCGCCATGTGCGCACACGCGACCGGACACACATGTCGAGATGTTTTGAGGAGGAGCCTTTGGACGCTAGATTCAAAAACTGCTCTCCTGATGAAATCCTCCAGAGTGCGGCTTTAATGTTTAGGTTTTAGAGCCTCTGAGTCAGGAGAGAACTGATCAGCTGCTCCTGGTTTAACCTCCTACCTGGGTCCACATGGGGACATCACACTACTGGAGTCTGGTACTGAAGTCTGGTACTAGAGTCTGGTACTGGAGTCTGGTACTGGAGTCTGGTACTGGAGTCTGGTACT
>SSNR01000083.1:951009-1099595 GCA_006937965.1 Callopanchax toddi
AGTCTGGTACTGAAGTCTGGTACTAGAGTCTGGTACTGGAGTCTGGTACTGGAGTCTGGTACTGGAGTCTGGTACTGGAGTCTGGTACTAGAGTCTGGTACTAGAGTCTGGTACTGGAGTCTGGTACTGGAGTCTGGTACTGGAGTCTGGTACTAGAGTCTGGTACTAGAGTCTGGTACTGGAGTCTGGTACTGGTGTCTGGTCAGAAAAGAGTTTTTTGTTCCAGATCCAAAAATAGAAATATTCTGGACCCCCTCTAATGAGATGATGTTTTAATAACTCTGATTTTAACACAACTTTCCCACAAACCACTGCGGTCATTTTAAAATCTTGTGTCCCTAAATTAAGCAGAATGAGTTGATTTCTTTAGAAATGAGCTCCATGTGACCACGTTATGAGTCTGATGATAAACTCATTCAGATTTTTATCAAAAACCTCAAAGATCTGATATAAAACGTGATTTTATTGGTCAGAAATAACACATAAAACATGATAATACATGTGAAATACATTTTTAAAAAATCATTTCATTTATTATAAGATTTTAAAAAGAAAACAATAAGGTTTTAGAACGTGTTTTTTATGCCCAACCTTTATAAACTAAATCACGTAAACAGAAAACATTTAACTAGTTTTACCAGCAGGCTGCAGCTCAGACAGGTTAAAGCGTCCAGAATGAGAAAAGAACTTATGTTTCTTTATCTGAAATACATATAAAAATAGAATATGTTTTAAAGGAAAAGATGCATCGGTGCAGGAGGAGGATTGTGGGTTAACAGAGGAGTACAGAGAGGAAACAGAAGCCGCTCAGATGAGTTTTAAACTCAGAATAAAAGACGCTGCTGTCCTGAGTCACAGCTGCTGCTTCGCTGTCTGAATGAAGTCTGTCTCTGTTTTATCACTGAGTCAATCAGGACTCATTTACATGTTTAGGTGCTGGATTAAAGGGTTGGTTGCATCTGATCAGACATTATATCTACATTAAACATATTAAAACACTTGAAATGTCAGAAATGATTAACATTAACTGTTAGAGTTCATGATAACTTTATGTTTTAGGACTTAATCAGGAGGGAAAACCAATTTAACTTGTGCTGATCCTGACTGAGATCATCAGTAACATCTAAACACAAGTCCGTTTGAATAAATGTATTTTTACTGTTGTATCTCTTTAGGGTATTTTGTATTTTAAATAATCTCCTTTATATTTTATATTTATACACAAAGTTTTCATATTTCCCAGCAGCACTTAAACACAACATCTCAAACATAAACTCAGATGTTCTTCAAATAATAATAAAAATACTCACATTAGAATATTTAATATTTAAGACAATAAATAATGAAATATGCTGACCGTGTTTTAAACCCCTTCAGCTGCATATTTATTTTATTAGATTAGCTTTTCACAGATCTTTCTGGAATATTAAAAGGTTTTGGAACATAAATCAGATGAAGCTGCAGCTGTAATAATTTCACATCAGGACCCTGAGCGTGGCTCCTGCGTGTCACAGAGGCGTCTGACGTCCTGCCTGATCATTTCACTTCAACGTTCTTTTCTCTGCAGGCAGCTGGAAGGAAAACCTCAGCTCAAGGCCCCGGCCCCGTTGCCATGGCAATGTGTCCTCCTCTGTTTCCGTGGTTACAAAAGGCAAAGAGAAACAATGGCGGCAGGGTTGAGAGGCTGGATGAATATAAAGGAGGTGGTGGGGGACAAACAGAGGGTTCGAATTCTAATGTGGGAGTCTGTAAACAGAGAGGGAATGATCGAGTCTGAGCAGAAAGTAATGAAGAGAGGAGGGAGACGTTCAAACAGAAAGAGAGAGAGAGAGAGAGAAAGAAAGAAAGGATGACGGCGTGAGACAGAGGTCATAAAACAGAAAGAGAAATGAAACGAAGAACAAAAAGACCGAGAAACGAGCTGAAAGGAGTCGAACAGAAAGAAAAGAGACGACGAGAAAGAAATCCAGCTGAGGAAAAACAGGCTGAAAAAAGAAGAGAAAGACTGAGAGAGGAGGGAAATGTTTATAAAGAAACAAGAAAGAAAGATAAAAAACCCATAAACGTCCGTCTGAGTCAGAAACTAAAACAGGTTGGAACTCATAAAAAAACCTCAATCCTGAGTTTTAGGTTTTACTGTGGATTGTATCCAAACTCCTACATTACCCATAATGCAATGCTGCTCAGTGCTGCTTAAGAAATGGCAAAAACTCAAATCAAAAGGACGTCATGTCTGATCTAAAGAGAAAACAAAGGAATAAACGTTATAAAACATTTTCTATCTGATGCTTTAAGGGTTTTCATTCTGTTATTTAACATCAATATTATATTAGGAGCAACTTTAATGTTGAACAAATAAGTTGTGTTGTTGCTATATTTGAGCTGTTTTCATATGTAAATAAAATAAAATGACATGTATTTAGATCAAATATAAAAACTCTTCAGGTCCAACAAACACAGGATAGAACTTTTAAACGTCTTTATGGATTAAACAGAACGCTGATCTGATTCTTTAAACTTCATTAACCTGATCAGGATGTTTCGTCTTTTTTTATCCTGATTGAGTTTTGTTTTTTTTAAATAAAATTCCAAACTGTGAAGCAGAACTTCTCGTTTCAACTAATCCAAGTCACGCAGACGTCCTTCAGCCTCCTCAGAGGTTTATTAGTCAGTAAGTCCAGTAAAAATGTGAGCGGATGATCAGATCAAATGTTCCTGAAATGATTTTTAATGTTTTTGTGAAAGTTTCAGCTGCAACAGAAAGTCAGAGAGAAGGTGTTCCAGCTGGAGTCAGAAGTTGTCCAGTGGAGGCTTCGTCCCGCTGAAGAGACGAGGACTGGACGTCCTTTTGGCTCAGAATCCAGCTGGACTCTGCATGCAGCCTCAGACACACAATATAACTGTGTGTGTCTGAATTTCCCCACTGAGGGACAATAAAGGGCTATTCTATTCTATTCTATTCTATTCTATTCTATTCTATTCTATTCTATTCTATTCTATTCTATTCTATTCTATTCTATTCTATTCTATTCTTTATACACAACCTGTGACTCAGAAAGTCAGATTTAACTTTTCTTCATCAGGAAATAGTCTGTCCCCGTCTGGCTGTCTGATGCCAGCATCAGTCCCACTTAAAGGACAAACAGAGATCAGTTCTTTTATTTGATCCAGTATTAATTCAGCACTCACATACAAACTTTAATAGAAGAATATTTATCAAAGTTTAAATTTGATCTTTGCATGAAGAAAATCTGGATTTTTTTTTCAGCTTTATAGGAAGATTCATTCAAAATATGTCCACTTATTATAAAGGATGACATGGAAAAATGAATGTTTTATGTTACAGGAGCAGCTTGGAGACTAAAAGCAGAGAGGAGCTGCCATCAGGGGTCAGAGTTCACTTTTCTTGCTGGAAAGTAACCAAAACAAATACAAAATGACTGAAAGTCATGAAAAGAAACAAAGATCGACCAAACTCAAACTCAAAAAGACAAATAAACAGGACTGCAAAAACATATTAGAGGGGCTGCGTTTCATCAGACTGAATTTAAAGATGCTTTCAAGTTAAAAAAATCCAATAAAATGTTTGTAGCCTGGTCCTTTAAGACTTAACACGTAAACCCTCATTCATGTTCTGGAAGCTGAACACTCACCTGATTAGTGTGGTTTATAAAGCATGAGATCTGTTTTAGTAAAATAAATGTATTATGTTCAGTTCAGACCACTGGGTCCAGAATCTGGGGTCAGGACTCAAATGTGGGTCATGTAAAGTGGTCTTTGGAGGAATCAGGTTCACTTTAGAATAAATATGTTTAGCCTTAAATGTTACAAAAACATTTTTAAAATAACGGTCATGAATAGATTATAAATAACATAATAATAATAATAATAGTAATTATTATTATTATTATAACATTATTTTAAAGGTATAACTATTTTTCTATTCTTCAAATCGGTAAAAATAAAAATAAGCAACATGTAAACAAACAACTACTGCAGGCAGCTAATAGGTAAATACTATTACTACTACTACTACTACTACTACTACTACTACTACTGATAATAATGTTTATTATGATGTAACAGGGAACACACCTTCCAGAAAGTTTGACTTTTATCTGGTCAGCTGACAGTACATTTTCCCAGAAGTCTTTGAAATCACCAAGAAGTTTTAGTCAGAAGAGCCTTTGAGTTGTTTCTGGTCAGCAGAGGTGTTGACCTTTGACCTCTCTCATGGAGGACATTGTTGTCCCATCTCTCTCTCATTGCTGAATCATGACCTCTGACCTTAACTTTAACCAGGTGAGTCCTGCAGGACTTTAGATGTTCTGGTCCTAGAACAGGACATGATGTGCTGGTTTTTGAGATCTTTTAGCCTCCTTCATGTTGTCAGACAGGTTCTACTGATGTGGATTATTAATTCTACGGGTCTGACAGTGACCAGGTCTGGTAGTGATCAGGTCTGGTAGTGATCAGGTCTGGTAGTGATCAGGTCTAGAGATCAGGTCTGATAGTGATCAGGTCTGGTAGTGATCAGGTCTAGAGATCAGGTCTGATAGTGATCAGGTCTGATAGTGATCAGGTCTGGTAGTGATCAGGTCTGGTAGTGATCAGGTCTGGTAGTGATCAGGTCTAGTAGTGATCAGGTCTGGTAGTGATCAGGTCTAGAGATCAGGTCTGATAGTGATCAGGTCTGATAGTGATCAGGTCTGGTAGTGATCAGGTCTGGTAGTGATCAAGTCTAGTAGTGATCAAGTCTAGTAGTGATCAAGTCTGGTAGTGATCAGGTCTGGTAGAGATCAGGTCTGGTAGTGATCAGGTCTGGTAGTGATCAGGTCTGGTAGTGATCAGGTCTGGTAGTGATCAGGTCTGGTAGTGATCAGGTCTGATAGTGATCAGGTCTGGTAGTGATCAGGTCTAGAGATCAGGTCTGGTAGTGATCAGGTCTGGTAGTGATCAGGTCTGGTAGTGATCAGGTCTGGTAGTGATCAGGTCTGACAGTGATCAGGTCTGGTAGTGATCAGGTCTGGTAGTGATCAGGTCTGGTAGTGATCAGGTCTGGTAGTGATCAGGTCTAGTAGTGATCAGGTCTGGTAGTGATCAGGTCTGACAGTGATCAGGTCTAGTAGTGATCAGGTCTAGTAGTGATCAGGTCTGGTAGTGATCAGGTCTAGAGATCAGGTCTGATAGTGATCAGGTCTGATAGTGATCAGGTCTGGTAGTGATCAGGTCTGGTAGTGATCAGGTCTGGTAGTGATCAGGTCTGGTAGTGATCAGGTCTGGTAGTGATCAGGTCTGGTAGTGATCAGGTCTAGAGATCAGGTCTGGTAGTGATCAGGTCTGGTAGTGATCAGGTCTGACAGTGACCAGGTCTGGTAGTGATCAGGTCTGACAGTGACCAGGTCTGGTAGTGATCAGGTCTGACAGTGATCAGGTCTAGTAGAGATCAGGTCTAGTAGTGGTCAGGTCTGGTAGTGATCAGGTCTGGTAGTGATCAGGTCTGGTAGTGATCAGGTCTGGTAGTGATCAGGTCTGGTAGTGACCAGGTCTGGTAGTGATCAGGTCTGGTAGTGATCAGGTCTGGTAGTGACCAGGTCTGGTAGTGATCAGGTCTGGTAGTGACCAGGTCTGGTAGTGATCAGGTCTGACAGTGACCAGGTCTGGTAGTGATCAGGTCTGACAGTGATCAGGTCTAGTAGTGATCAGGTCTAGTAGTGATCAGGTCTGGTAGTGATCAGGTCTGACAGTGATCAGGTCTGGTAGTGATCAGGTCTGGTAGTGGTCAGGTCTGGGTGTAGCTGGTGGAACTGAATCTTAATTAGTTCATGATTTAACAAAGGGGTTGATTACTTTTTGTTTACTAGACCAGGTTGGCTTGAAAGAGTTATTTTCCTTTAATAAATGAAATTATCATTTGAAAACTGCACTTTATATTTACTCGGGTTCTCTTTGTCTGATATTAAATCTGTTTGCTGATCTGAAACATTAAAGAGTGATGAGTCAGTAAAACAGAGTGAGGGTGTAAATACTTTTCCAGCTACGTCACCAGGTGTTCAGCTCCGCTAAGGCTGATTAGCTGTGGCGGCCATCTTGATTCGGGTTGGCTCCTGAAGTTAACCGTTCTGTGTGTTCATGTAATGATTACTGTATGATAGTAATGGTTATTGTAGTTTGATAGTTTTTTAAAACCCGTCCAGTTGTTCATTATTTAAATGTGAAGCTTGTACCAAGCTTCCTCCTCCACCTGGTGGCGCTGCGGCTCCATTTCCCGGCGGCAGCTGCCTAAGCTAACCGCTAAGCCGCTCCTCTCCACCGGCTCTGGAAATTCCTGCGGCCGAGCTTCCTGGTGCGGCCGGTAGAGAGGGATGGCAGTCAGCACCAGCGGGAAGAACCGAGAAACCCGAGCAGGAGAGGGCGGGAGGGAGCGGGACGAGGAACAGACACGTTCACACAGGAGCCGGAGCCCGTAAAGCCTCGGACACAAGCGGCCATTACGGCTGGGAAGCTCACAGGGAGGGAGCTCGGCCGGTTGGATCCTCGGGACGCCGACACAGCCCGGGAGAAATTCACCGGTTTGACGTGGAGCTCCGCCGGTTTTTGAACGGAAACGAACCCAGAGGCTCCGTCTTTTCAACGCTCATCAGGATATACTCCCTCCTCCCTCACAGGAGGCAGTAAAAACTGCAGCCGCCGGCTGGGAGCTGATTACGGAGGGACGCCGAGCGGTACGGCTGCCGTCCCGGACACTCAGTAGCGGCTAACATGGATAGGTAACGTTGATTTAAACCGCGTTTATAGTTTATGTTGAAACATTTGAGGCTTTAGTTGCTCGTTTTATTCACTCGAGGGTCCCTGAGGATTATCTAACCCTGTTTTTGATGAGCGCCGCGGCGCTGATGCATCAGTGGAGCCGCACCGGGTGCTGCTGATTGGGACTCCGGAGAGGGAAGCAGCCGGGGCCGCTGCGGTATTCTGCGGGCCGCTTCTCTACTTTTTATCCCGCCAGCAGAACCACCATGGCCGGGTTCATACCGGGTCTGCTGCCGACAAACCACTCCCAGGAGAAGGAGTTCGCCAAGGCGTATGAAGATGTCCTGGAGCGATATAAAGGTAAAGATGGAGAAGATGCTCTCCTCCGGGGGGTGCGTGTAAATAATAACAAACCCAGATTTAAGCTGAGATGTCTCCATGTGCTGGAATGTTCAGACAGTTTGTGTCTGGGAGCTGGTCCAGCCCACTTGGGTTTCATAATCTGGGTTGTTTAATTGTTGATGTTTTGGATAAACAGCCTGGCATCCAGCTCTGCCACATAGCTGTGGGAAACTTCCATTACCGTAAAGTCACAGGAGTTCTCAGAGGAAGCAGGTTTCTGACTGCTCCACACAGTAGCTGGTTTTGTTAGTGTCCTCTGCAGCAGCTCGTATTTTCCTGTAAATATCAAACCTGGAGGTGAGCTCAGAGCTGTGTACGAGTCTTAATAATCCCAGTGACAGGAGCTCTTTAAAAATGAATGCCTCCACTGGCAGTAGGGGAGTTGGAGGGATGTAAAGGGGGAGGATGGGGTGATGACAGCCAGTAGTCTGGGGTCACATCTGTGATGTTGGCTCTAATGAAAAGGAGGGGGCTTTGAATTATTGATTATTCAAATGAAACTTTACTCCTCAGGGTTTATTGGGCTCTCTGGATGTGGTGGGAACTGGATAAACAGGAGTTTAACTTCCTCCAACATCAAAAGTTTTAAAATGTCAAACATTTAACTTTATTATCAAGCAAACAAGCACCTTTTTAAAATGACTAAACTTTGTTTTAATCGTGCTCAGGGTATGAACACTGTTCATGGCCCGTTTGAAGCTGAAATAAATCTTAAGTGTTTTTATTTAAATGGACCCAGGAGGAAACATTAATACCATTAAATCTAATTAGCTCTGGACATTCAGGATGCATTCCCGTGTTCATGCAGGAAGACGATCGGTCCATCTGTCTCCATTAACGTGTCCGTTGTCCATCAGTTTACCTCCGAGCATGCTGGCTCTGCTTTGATAACTAACAAAGGCATTAGGTGATTAGGGGCACATTGATTTAGCCTCAGATGACCCTCATGGGCCATTTTAACCAGCTGAAATATTGATGCATGACGCCCAGTCATCATATTTCTGTCTACGTTTCTCTGCCTGAGGAACCAAACAGCTGAGAACGTAGAGGATACCTGAATGTTTTGTTCAAGTGTTGTTTAAGTCAACCTAAACATCTTCTCTACATGCTTCATGCTGTTATTTGTTCTTTCTTGCAGTTTATCTTAGTAAAAACTGTCATTGTTTGTTTTCAGACTCTCATAAGCTCTTCACATAAGTGATCAAAGTGATCTGTTGGATATTTTAACGTAGGTTTCTGTGGAAAGTTATGAATAAATATCTTACCTGTTTTCTATTTAAATGGCCTTAGTTTGAAGAAACGGAGACTAGAATAAAAGTTAATCATAAGTTACAAAAACTATTCTAATGTTAACAAATTCATAGCAGTTTATGCAAATGCTATTTTATAATCTACACATTGACAAATTTCACATTTTATGGTTATTCTGGCAGAACTATTAGAGATGGAATAGCTACAGTAGCTAGCTCTGCAGCTAATTCAGCTGAAAGATAAAATGCCTTTATTGTCACTACATGAACAACGAGATCAAAAGCAACACCGTCTGCAGAGCAAGCATGTATATAAAGTAAACATTAATGGAGACATTCACTCAGCTATGTAACTAATCAAGCAGTGTGAAAATAAAATAATATTAGCAGCTATGAAATATTTGACAACAAAGCCTTCAGGTCCTGTTCAGATTAGCTGTTAGCTCGTCTGTCTGGTCAGAGCTAATCTGTTACTCAGCCATTTGAAGAGCGAACCACAACAAGTAATGTAATTTTTACAGAAACACTTCAGAAAACACTCAACATTCCCTTAAAGTTAAAATGAGCCGTTCCCAATCTGGACCCCAGACAGAGGACCCTTATAGAGAATCAGTGTGTGTACCAGAGTGTTGTTCCCATCAGAGTCGATTAGAGCAGGGAGCTGACTAATACCTGCAACCATGGCCAAGTTTCAGGTCTGAATACAGATGCATCCCTTTCAAGTAGTTTGCTACCGGTAATTGTTTTTCTTCTTCCTGCAGCAAACGTTTAAAAAGTGTCTCTAGAGACGGTTCTGGTTTGGTGCAGGAGTTTGGAAATGTGCTAGCTCAGATTTAGAACATGATCATAAATATCTGTAACTGGATTCTTCCCTGTTGAATGGTCCTTTAGCTGCACCAGTGTTGGGGTTAAACACTGGTGTTTGATGCAGACTGCATCGTGTCAGGAACACACCAGAATGAGGTCTGAGCCTCATCCCTAGAACAGCTGTTTACAGTAAGGTAATGAAGGCGGTGCAAACCGGTTCTTAAGGTGACAGCCGGCCGGGTGGGAGCTCCTCTTGGTTCAGATCTTATACACGACCATTGTTTGAAAAATATAAACTGCAGATGTTTCATTTGGGTGACGGTGCTGAACGACTTCTGATCTTATTTTTATGGTTGCTTTTTTATTTAGAAGCTGATGAACTTTTTAATGGATTTACTGATGATGATGTGATGGGAGCACTGGGATCCTTCTGGTTTTTAGTATTATTTGTTTTCTATATTTGCTAGAAAACGTTCAGTTTGGAATGAAGGAAAATAATTTTAATTGACTTGAACTTATTTCTTCTCACTGATTTTTTTTATTCCTGGTACAGTGAAATATTTTTAGCTTTTATCATGAAATTATAGTTTAACATTATTTAAATCCATTTTAATGGTTTATCACAACATTTTTTTCCTTGTTTTTATTTCCCAGAATTCAATTTTTTGCAACCTAAAAATATTTATTCTGAAAATTAAGAATGGAAAGGACTAATTTTGGGGGGAATGTCTGTCTGTCAGGTGTTTATTATCTAATCCGGTAGGTCTTGTGTGAACGTTTTGTCCCTGAGTGTCTGAAGCTCCTGGCGTTTTATTCCTGCCTTGACCCCCCTGCTCCGGTTTGTTGACGGTATAAATGTAGGTTTTATTTCCTGTCAGCTGAGTGAGTCAGCTGTAGCTGTTGTCAGGGAGGAACAGCAGAGTCCTGCTGCAGCGTTAACCCGCTGAAACTGGAGGTGGACACTTGATACAGTTTAAATCATGCACAAGGCTGGCGAGCTGTTTGTGTGTGTTTACGTGTGAGTGTAACAATAGCAGGATGTCTACTGCAGCGCTGATGGGGTCATGTATGGAAAAACACCGAGAGCTGCCTCAGACAGAAAACGGTCTGAGGAAACCAGGTGGACTCAGGCGGGTCCAGGATCATCCTGTTGAAGGCAGCTGGGTTAAGGATCCGAAACGGAAAAATAAAACAAACATTTACAGCAGCTTAAAGGGCATCAGTTCATAAAGCAGGACAAATATAAAGCAGGAAACCTGAGAGGAAACGGAACAATCGCACAGTTTTGGAACTAGAGGACGCACACGAATCTAGTGTGTGTGTGTGTGTGTGTGTGTGTGTGTGTGTGTGTGTGTGTGTGCGCGCATTTGGCAGCATCATAACTGCAGGTTTTTGGCTTTACATCACACCTCGGTGTTATTTCTGTGCTTCACTCATCAGTGCCAGCCTCTACTCTCTTCATGAGCTCGGTTATGGAGACGACGGAAATCCTCCGACTCTTTTCTGCTCACAGCAGCTGATTTTCTCTCCTCTTATTTTCCCTCCACCTCCAGTATTTTAGAGACTTGAGTATTTTTTGTTTTTGGCATAGATCTTTTCCCTTTTGAGATTTTTCTAAAAAGAGCAGCACTTCAATAAATAAGTAAACATAAACAAAATGAACAGGAATTGCCTGTTTTTACTTCAGAGTCAGTTTTAGTGGATTCTCCCTCAGTTTTTAAATCTTCTTACTTTGCTTCATGCAGTGAATTTTTGCTCCTTTGTTATAGTTTTCATATTGAGTCAGGTGTTTTTATTATAGGTTGAGCGTTTTACTGTGGGATCAGGTTTAAAGTGTTTCTGCTCGTCTCTGCTGGACATCCCATATTTAGTTTATTTATTTCCAAGATGTTCTTGTTCCTGCTGTGATAAAATAATAATTGTACTTTATGTAATTTTAAAACTTGACTCACAGATTATAAGAGTTTGAACGTCTTGTTTTTTGTGGTATTTAGTTGAAATCAGACATATTGTTAATATAAAGGCTCTTCTGAAGCTTTCAGTCTGTTGGTTTCATTTAATTTGACTTGAAGTTCAGGGACTCAGACCCAGGAAGTTCAGACTCAACCAGGAAGGATCTGGAGCGTTTGCTGATGTCGCACGTTGTCGTGAAACACAGGAAGTGTCCGTCCCAGCTTTTCCCGTCTCTCCTGAACTGTCCCGGCGTTTTCTGATTTTTACATGTGCTGGGAAACGTTCTAAAGTTTTATCTGACTTTGCTTTGAGTCCATCTCCTCTAACTCAGTCACGTTTCCTGCCTTTGTGTCTCAGCTGGACAGAAACGACACATCTGGGCTAACGTGACCCTGTTAGAGGAGGGTTTAGGCCTTGAAATGCTCAGATTATTAAAACACTGTAATTTCAGCTTTCTTCTACTCCAGAAACCTCCAAAATCCAGAGTGAACAATGAAACTACTTGGAGTGAAACATGGGAACTATCGGCTGCTCTCAGTCGGATCATTACAGCTCGATTCTTCCGTGTGGCCTAGTTTTCCAACTCCGTCGCTTCGAGTCTCCTGTTGCGGAAGAACACAACCTCCCTCCTCTTCCTCTCATTTTCCTCCTCAGTCATCAAACTCAATCTCTTCCTGCCTCATAGAACCAGGTTTTATCTCTTCATGAAATATTTTCACACGTTGCAGATTTTTATTAACCTGCTCTTTGACTTGCCTTCATCATCCCCCCTCTTCTCTTCTCAGTTATTATTCTCCTCCTCTTCCTCCCGTCTCACTCACCTCCTCATTATTTCTGTCCGTCTACATCCTTCCTCCCCTCCTCCCCCTTCCTCCTTTCTGAACTCACACGTTACTTCCCGTTTCGTCACATTCTCCAGCATGCTGCTGACTGTGTCGGCAGGAAAAGCAAACGCTGTCAGAGCTGCAGCAGGAAGAACAAACGCTGGCCGAGCCGTGATGGAGCGGCTGATTTAGAGGAGATACGAATGGAGGGGGGTGGCGCCTTGAGGGAAACCTGGAGGCCTGCTGGGAGGAGCGGATGTCATGAATTCATCTGCAGAAAGATGGAAAATGTGTTGAGTCAGAATCTGACATGTTGATCAGAGCTAATCTTTAAGACTTGCCTTGCTATTGGATGAAAATCATGAAGTTTTTCAGGATTTTTCTTTGGATAACTGATCAGAACAGTTTAAGATATTACAGGAACAACTCTGTTTAAAAGAAAAATAGAAATAAACAGTGTCTGGATCAGGACTTTACCCAGTGAAACCTAATAAAAACACAATAACTTGGTTACAGTCCTGCTGCTGCTGAGTTTCTGCCGTCAGAATCCGATTCTTCTGGCTCAGAACGAGTCTCTGCGTTCTCCACATTTTCCCCTCGCTGGCAGTAAATCTGCCACTGTGACGTCTCTGCATCTCACTGCTTGTTTCTCTCTCTTTCTCCCCCCCGACCGTCCCCCTTTTCATCCCTCTGGGTTCTTACATAACCAGCACCACGCTGAGTTTTACTAAAATGATCAATGAGCGTCATTGTGTCTCTGTGTGTGTGTGTGTGTCTCTGTGTGTGTGTGTGTGTGTCTCTGTGTGTGTGTGTGTCTGTGTGTGTGTGAGTGAGTGAAATATTTGCTTCATCATATAAGTGTGAGGTTGTTTGTGCAGCTACAGTGTGTGTCTCTTCTCGGCAGCACACAGGGCCTGTATTCATCATGTGTGAGGAATTTAAAACTTTAAATGTTTTTTCTAGTTTCTCTTCCTAAAAGTCATGGATCATGTCTGTCTGAGCCTTTAGTTTACAGTAAACCTCCAGGTGATCAGAGGAGATGCAGCTCAGTGTAACGTCGTCACTATGAGCGCCTCGAATCAATAATCAACCTCCATGAGAAAACAGGAAGTAGAAAGCACAGCTGTTTGGACCACAGAGTCCAGCTGTGTCTGCAGACAGCTGTTTGACATCAAGTTGTTTCTCCTCTAAAGAACATCTCTGTTTTCTCATGTGGATGATTTAATTTAAAAAAATATTTTTTAAAGTGTTGTAGAGGAAAGAGCAGTGCAAAACCATAAGTGACTGAAAAATGTAGCTTATTTTTGGATAATATGGGGAAAAAAGGAAGTTTAAGAAAATGCATAACTTTTAAAATCTATATTCGCAAACCTTTGTTGTATTTTTTATATAAAAAATGTTGTAATGTTTTTATATATAACCAGGGGTGCGCATAACTGGTCCTCCAGTGTGCATGCACACCAGAACCTACTGCCTGAACGTGCCTTTGCAGACCGGCGATTTGGGCGGTCCTGATCTGACGAGCTTCACATCCTGTTGCGCAGCGAATGAGCGCTCACATGACCTCTGAAGCTAGTAGACACACACTCACAGCACCTCTGACACACGTGTGCAGCAACAGTGACACACACCGGCAGCAGCTCATCCCTCCCCCACCCCCTTCCGAACCCGTGGAGATGTGGTTGTTGGCAGACCCCAGCGCCCTTGAGTACCTCAAAAGAAAAATTATGTGCGCCCCTGTATAAAACACATGGCTTTCTTTTTTTTTTCTTTTAAATCTCATGTAATTTAATGCATCTTCTTTTATTTATTTATTTTTGCCTGTGCTTTTGTTCTGAACCAATCAGCTTTGAGTCAGCCCCCCAAATAAGGTCAGGTGACGTCGCTGGGTGTTATGAACCTTATTGTAGACAAACAACTAATAGAATGACCAAAACGTCCCTTTAATGTAATTTTCTCAGTGATCTAAACCTCCAGTTTCTTCAGTCTGATCAGGATGACTAAGGTCTGATTCTGGGATCGATTTGCTTCAGATCCAAATAAAAGCAGCTTCTGTTTCCAGTTGTTCTCGAAGGGTTTTGAGGAGGATGAAGTGCAGCAGAGCTGTCCTGAAGAGTGAAGATGGAGGAGAGAAAAGGGTTAATGAATTAATCATGGAGGCTGCAGCTCTAAAAGCGATACGAGGGACAGCAGTGCATCTGCAGCGAGCATCGATTGCACGCTGCTGCTGCGCCGGTCTGCAACAAACACGCCCACACCAGCCTCCATCACTCCCAGGAGGCTTCTACGCTCTCGCCTTTGTCTCTTCATTCCTCCAGTGAACCTCCTCCCTCTCTCTGCCTCAGCTCTCAGGCCTAAAGGTTGAAACACCGAACTGTTCCTTCAGTTTCCTGCCTCTCGTACCCTCCTTTTAGTCCGAGGCTTTATATTTATTATCCTGGATCGGAGACCTTCATGTTGTAATTAATCTTCATCTCTTTAGTCCTTGTCCTTTGTGTTCTTCCTGTTAATCTATCAAACGCCGGATGCTGCTGGCGATGACTGAAGTTTTTTCTACCTCTTCATCATCCTGTCAATCAGAGACTCGGTTCACTCAGTTTCTGTCCTGTCAGGTTGATTCTGAAAGAGAAAAACGACGAGAAACAGAATATTTGTTGATTTAAATCACACGTTGGATTGAAGTGATTACATTTGCTCATTAGGTTTTATTTAGGATTATTAGCTGAAGCCGATTGTCATGAATACATCTTGAAAAACTTAAATTCACACGATAAAAAGTCTAAAACTGGTTCTTTTATTTCCTCTAAACTCATTTGTTGCACAGACCAGTCAGAAGGAGACCTGCAGCTGATGATGGAGTTTTTTAATCTTGTCAAGAGAACGGAGAAGGATGAACTTCTCTCAGATGGGAGACTCATTTAGATTTTTTTAGGGTCATTTTGACTCAAAGCAGTTGAATGAAAACTTTTCAAACTGCATAACGTTTAAAAATCCCTTCGCTCTGCTTCTCTTGGTGACTTCACTATCTGATTTGTTTATTTGGCAGCAAATTAAATAGAAATTACCAGCAGATATTTTAGTAAATCATTTGTTTTTCCTTCTCCTCCTCTGAGGTGTTTCTGGTAGAGTTACCTGCAGCATTAAACACTTCTGCATCAGAAGTGTTTGACACTCGTAACAAAATGTTCAACTTCATCAAGTTTCCAGGAATTAAACTGCTATAAATACGAGTCAGTCTAGCTAACGTTCAGTTTTTCCTCTGCTCACTGATCTGTAGTTTTCATGATTCATTTCCTTCTGTTTGTAAATGTTTCAGTCTGTTTGTATTCCTGCTCTGTGATGAGGCTGTTCAGAGTCATTATTTATAACCTTTATGTGATTAAAACCATCAGAAAAGCTGAGAAACTCTTTAAAACTTGCAGCTTTTTTAGGTAGATTTTTTGGGCGCCTTAACGAAGCGTTTGATTTTGAAGAAAAGGTTCAGATTTTTACGAGTGGTTCGGTGTTTAACCTGCATGACAAACTGCAACAGGCCCGTCTGTAGTGTAAACGATCGTAGGTGATGGTGTAAATAACCCGACGTAGAGGTGGTCTCTGTTCTGTGACGGTGTTCAGGATAAGCCTGTCCACATGAGTACCATGAGACGGGTTTCCCAGCAGCCTTCACTTCACCTGTCAGTGATTTTTTAAAAATTAATTAATTTTTTAAGGGATGAAAGTCTAGTACGAGTACTTACACTGTGTAGTAGTCCTTTAAGTTTCTGTGTGTTTTTCTGAGGCATCTCTCCTGGTTTATTTTTGTCGTAGCTGTTAGCGAAACGCAGCGACATCGATGTGCTCTGAGATCATCGATCAGCTGTGACTAACGGACCTGTCGTGTGTTCGTTACCTGAACCAGACGTGGTTCTGGTGAGTCTACAGACTGACTTCCTGTTCTCCAGTTAGCTGCAGAGTTAGCCGCTGTCGTCTGCAGCTAAGGGCCGAGCTACATGAAGTGGTATCGGAGTACTTTTAAGAGTATGACTGCAGTATAATCGGACCAACACCCGATGCTGGTATCGGTTTCAGGGGAGGTCCTATTTTAATTTTCTATCTGATCTGTGTTTAAACATCCACACACACTTTATCCAGACCTGCTAATGAGTGTGTGAACCATCAAACCTTTTTATTTTTTATCTCACGAGATGAAAGGAAGTGCTGAGTGGCTGTGAGAGTTGAGACAGGGTGACTTTTAATCTGCTCCAATTCCTTCAGCCTGTGACTCTCAGCTGACTGCACAATAACACAGCAGAGAGAGCAGGTACACAGAGCGACAGGAGGGGGGGCTGCTCCGAGTGTCCTGTTTAACGTCTGTCCTCAAGATCAGATTTATTCATATTAAACACAGGAGTTCTTCATAGGATTTACTATTAAAAGTGCCATAATAGACTCACTATATCACATGCGTCTTTTGAGTTTTTTTACTGTGATTCATTTGGGTATAAAAAGGCTGCTAATTCAGTGGATGATCTAAGGTCGTTGACTCATAACAGACTTTAGATTTGTTTCTATTTGTGCTGCAACTGTTAGAGACTATAAATAAATAAAAAGTCCCGGAGATGCACCAGAGAATCAGCTGATGATCAGAACCAGCCAGTTCTTAATCGGCCATCCTGAAACTCAAAGATCTCTTTTGTTTTTCTTAGTTTTTAGTGGTCCTTGAAGGCACCATTTCCCCTTCTGACCCAGCAGGTGGAAATCACAGATCCATATCAGCTCAAAAAACCAGAACCAGTGCATCTCTAGGAAATACACGCTAGCTCTAATTATCACAGTTTATCCTCATTAGTTTTGTCTTGTTTGAGATGTCGGATTCTCTCTAACGAACTAACCCAGCAGGTTCCAGACTCCACTGGCTCCGAGACTATTTTGAGAGGAAATTTGTTTTTCAAATTTTTATAAATAATTCAAAAATTCCACCAGCATGAGAGCAGGGCTCTGTTGAAGGACCTTCTGAGACATCTCATGGTTGGATTTAGGCTCTTTGTTACCAGAAGCTTTTTTTAAATATCAGGTCAGAAACTGAGTGGAAAAAAATCTAAATCCAATCAAAAAGTCTGGAAGACCTTCAGGAAGTCTAGAGAGCTGATAATCTGGACCACTTTAAAGATTACAGGATCATTACTGTCACTGGAAAAAACAAGGAGATGAAGATCAGAGTTTAATTAAAAATATTTAAACGAACTTCCTGAGTCGAACAGTGGTTATTTGACATCTTATTTGAATTCTGTGCTTTTTCTGTATTGATTCCTGCTTCCCAGCGTGCTGCTCACACTCCGTCAGCCGCGTGTCTGAATGTTTGTTTGTATATGTGTGTGTGTGTGTGTGTGTGTGTGTGTGCGCCCGCCCGTGCGTGCGTGCGAGGCGCTGTGAGGATTTGCCTTTCAAATCAGCCTGTGGGGTAATCTGGTGCAGCCTGATGGGACGTCATGCAGACGCCCCCCCGACAGGATCATAATCCCATTCATCTACTTACTACATCGACACCACGAGGAGGAACCAGACCGCCGCGCTCCGCCCCGTCACCGTGGACCGCTCCACTCCGTCAGGGGTGTCTGGACCGTACCACTGAGCCTGCTGGGGGGTGGGGGGACTCCTGCTTTCTTATGTAACCCATTGCAGCAGTGACTTTGTGGAGAAATACAGGTTTTTATTAGATTTTTAATTAACATAACTCTGACACTTCAGAGAGAAGAATTTAACTGATCATATTTAAATGAATCAAAGTCTTTTCTGTGAATTTCTGATGAACTGAAGGTTGTTTACATCCTCGACAGCAGCTTTTCTCTTTCTCCCACATTGCTGCGGTGTTTAAACGTGTTTTAGTCGTTCCCGTTAGCTTGTCTCCTGTTCGTGTCAGCAGTAATGATTCCCTCCTCCCTCATCAGCTGATTTAAGGTGGTAAAAATCATGTTCTGTTGTTTTTTTATTTTCATTCCTTTATGAGGCAGCTGCTATGATCATTAATGAGTTAGTGGTTTTTGAACCATCTGTATCCTGTACATGTGGTTATTGGATATAGAGGAAAACTAAAATACGTGGAGTAGTTTGAGGTTTGAGCTGCAGTGTCGTGTTTTGATCATGTTGTTTCCACAGCTGTAGCCTGAGGATGACGTCATCTATTTTAGACGTTTTATTCTTTTAATAGTTTTTTCCTTTTTGAGATCAAACCTGTTGTGATACTTCACTCTGAGACGTGAAAGTGATGCAGACAGAAAGGTGATCACCTTAAATCCAGATACAGTTGTAACCAATGAATCGATAAATAATCCACATTCTGTTGAAGCTTCAGGAACTTCCAAACTAAAATTCATTTTCTAAAGGAAAACACACGAAGTACAAAGGCTGATAGGTGGGAAAATAGATGAGATCCAGGTCAATTCTCCAGTCATTTTTCATCCTTTGTGATTTTCTGAATAAATGATGTTCTATTCCAAATGTTTTCTAATGACAACCTTTACCTACCTGGGTCAGTCTCATCCTGATGGAACCATCGTTCTGACTCGCTCTTTATCTGCTGTCCTTCCAGTAACTCTGCTGGGAGGAAGGTTTCTATTTACCAGACATTCTTCTCTCTTTGTTTCCTCCTGCTGTCTTGTTCTGATTCATCTCGGACATCTGATCAGGTTCTCTGAGGAGCTTCAGCTCTTAAAGCTGCTAGAGCAAATTTGGAAAACAAATTAGCTTAAAATGTTTATTTTTTTATGCCTCTAAACAACGTTCTAACATAGTATAGCTATAAATATATTGTGGCGATAAAAAAAAAAAAATCAATAAGGTGGTTCCCTCGCAGTTCTCTAAAATCCTCAGCCAATCAGACGTTTCGGACCGAAAGCAACTATTGGACAATCCGGCTGTCTGTCTCCTGAAGCGCCTCACTTCCTCACTGCTTGGATCCTCCATTAATGCTGCTGGAGCATTTTAGAGCAGAACATCCAGGAAGTGAGAGAAGGACAGAAACAGCTGTTAGCGCTTCAGTTTTAGGAGAAAATGCCAAAAAGAAAAACAGCTTTTCAGCTAGCAGGAAGCTAAAAACGTTTGGACGTAGAAAGAGGAAAAACCAGGGGGAACGTTAGCATAGCGTTTCAACGGCTGGTGTTTAGCTCTCTCTTATTACTGTGGCAATGTACAGTCCCATGTCTGGAGGAGGCGTGGCCTAAGGATTATACCCAATGGGAGGGGTGAGAGCTCTGAGACGCGTTTGTGTAAAATAGCTAGCGATACCTAGCTTGTTTGAAGATTTGCTATAGCAGCTTTAAACGGATGTTTGGGTCGTTCCATCAGTTATTCATCAGGTAGGCGGAGTCTCCAGAAACAGGAAGTAGTCCTCTGACCGGAGCAATAATCACAGCTAGTCGAGCAGAGAGACGCTGCTGCAGATTGGTGACAGATGAGCTGCAAATTTTCAGGTATTTAAAGCAACTCTTGATCAATCTGTTGGTTCTTTTAAGAAACAGTTGAAGACTCCTTTATTCAGGCTGGCTTTCAACTGATTTTATGTTGCATGATGTTTTTTTTGTTTTATCATGTTTTTATTTTGTGTTTTATCCTTTGTGTTTTTATAATTGTTTTTATTGTAAAGCACTTTATGGTCATTGACCTGAGAAAGGTGCTATATAAATAAAGTTATTATTATTATTATTATTATCAAAACAAGTCATCCTGATGAATTAGAATTCTATAATACCTGTTTACAAACATCTATAATTCAGCTTTAGAGTGTTTAGTTTGTGTCAACTGAACATCGTCTACGTCCTGCAGCAGCATCACGGTAAACAAACGGTCTCAGGCTGAAGTCTAGAGGTTAACAAACAGGTGAAGAGTGTTCTAACGCATTGGTGGGACTTTTTAACAAAAGTTATTTTAAATGTCCATGAATCTGTTGCCGTTAAGCAGCAGTGGTCTGACTGGCCATGAGTATTTCTCCAGTCAGAAGACTACTTCCTGTTTCTAGAGTGATGTCACTGGTGGGTGTGTTTCTGTTGTAGATGAGTAACGGATAGAACACTGCTTCAAAATGACCCAAACATCCCTTTAAAGTCTTTACCGTCGGCTGTAGCAGGTGGCTAGTTAGCATCTGAATACGACCCGCTGTGGATACAGTCATTGTTAGTAAAATAAACACGGTGTGTCATTTATTCTCTCCACGTGAAACAAATGGCTCTGAATGACGTGGCAGGTTTTTACTTCCACAGTCTTCACTTTAAGTTGGTCAGAATCTTTTAAAAGTTTTTATTTGTAGTTTTTGAGATGAATTGGAATCAGATCAAGTCTTTATCATCAGGTCTTTTTTTTTTTTACTGCAGAGCTGCTGAGCTTTCAGACTACTTTAGGTGTATAGTGTTGAACTCTGTGCTGAGGTCACTCACCTGAACTGGACTGACACTAAATGACTCGACTCGTTTCCTCGTCTGAGTCTTTATCAGGTCAGTTGTTAATCTCTTACAGCTTCAGCTGCTTCTCTTAATGAGCTTTGATCCTAATTAAGACACTAAAATTACTGTCGAGTAGGAAACTGTTTGTGATTTAACGTCTTTCTGTTATATGGAGTTAATCATTTTGTTTTTCTTTTATATTAGTGTCAGATAATTTCTCCTGAATTATTAGATGTTCAGATTTCTGTGACTTTAAACGTTGTAATGGTTGGATTAAGTTCTATATTTGATTAAATCTGTGTATCATTTAGTATAAACATACTTTTAAAAATGTTTTTTAAAGTTGTTCCTTTTTAGATTTCAAAAGTTTTAATGTTTTTTTAAGTAACTTTTAAAGTTTTTTCCTCTGTGATCCATTTCATTTGGCCTCATCGAGATTTCAGAGCTGTAAATAAATGGATCAGTTTTTAAAACATTTGTAAATCAAACATGTGATTTGTTTTAAGCTCTTGTACAGAATAACTTTATCCATACAGAATTATTATTTAAAAAGCAAAGGGAGAAACCTGCTGCAGATTTGATGGAAATAAAACTGTCTGCTCTCTGATTGGACCGTTCGATTTGTCACTGAATCGTCTCTGTCCAATCAGCTGTTCACCAAAAACATTTCCACATTTCACTTTTAAACACTTCAACACACAAACTGTATTTTTATTTTAATAAAAGATTAGGATCTTTAACCTCTGGAATTATTTGTAAAGATTAATATCTAGTATTCACAGGGGTGGGTGTGTGTGTGTGTGTGTGTGTGTGTGTGTGATAAAGATGTTTTGTCCCTCTGATCGGCTCCATCTGTCAGAAGGTCTTTAAATCCTTTAATCACACTTTGGTCCTGCAGACCTCGGCTCTGCTCCACGTTTTACTCACATCTTCATGTTTTCAGTCTCATCTGGACCACGTGTGTGTGTGTGTGATGTCAGAAAAGTCATCCACCTCTTTTAAAAGAAGCAAAGCCTGAAAATAGACCAGTGGTTCATTGTGGTATTTATGGATCCAGAGAAGGGGGATGATAAAAGGGGGACAGCGAGGGGGGAGGGTCCTGCTCTCCATGTGAGCAGGTCTTCTGGATTTCCCGTCTGTTAGCCCTCTTTAGCTAATCCCCACCCCGCCCTCCCTTCACCCTTATCTGGTGTTTCCTGGCTCTGTTCAGAACTCTAAACATTAATCAAACACATCAGGTGATGGATGGACCAGAGGACGACTAGAAGAGGCATTAAGCTATTCTCTCTCTGACTTGTGACTGGTGGTGACATGATGCTAGTGGCGTTTGTGAGGGAGTTTCCAGAAAACTGTCTCAAAGTTCATGAAGTTTCCTGGACCTTGTTTTTGTGTTGAAGGAATTTTGAACATTTGAAAAAGTCATGAGACAAACTTCCTCTCCAGTCAGTCGTTGCAGGTGTCTGGGACTCGTCCGTTTGGCTTCTGAGAGTCAGAAACGTGAAGCTACTTATAGGAGGGGTTGGAGACTGAATTGAGATGTAATTGTGACTTAATTACAACAAGAACATTTGCACGCTAGTCACAGTTCTGTTTAATATATGCCTCATGTGACCCATCTGTATAAAACAGAGGCTAAATTTAAATAATTATGAATATTTACATCTGTATCATTGGACTGTGGCTGGATTAGAGGACGACGTCACAAAGAGCCTTTTGACAAAGTGTTCTGGTCCCAGAGACGAGTCCCTCTAGGTGTCCTGTCCTCTGGTTGTTTATGATGGAGCTGGACTGGTCTTGTTCATGAAGGAAGCTGGTATCCCAGTGGAGGAAGTGTTGGACGCCTCCTATCGTCATACCAAGGCCTGCTCAGTCAGTCAGTCATCACCTCATCGCTAAAGGCACCTGTTCTGGTTCTGAGAGCCGATACGGACTCTCCTATCCTCGTTAATGATCTGACCTGCTGATTCCAGTCTGTTTTCAAGAATTATAAAATACAAAATACTTTTAAATTCCAGATTCTGGAAGTAAAACTTCCACATGGAAGATGTTATTGTTAGCATGAACCTAGCAGTGGGGAGTTAATGGCTTTATTTTATTGCTGCGTAAAGAATTCAGTTGTTGAGTCTCGATTGGCCCTTCATGCTGAATATTAGCATTTTTCTTTGTTGGACCAAACCAGCCCGGAGCCTGAGGCACCGTCCGGTCGTTTTGTGGGAATTCTGTAAGGATGGAGGCTTTAGCCGCCAGGCGAGGAGGTAACGGCACCTCATGGTTCGGTGGTGGGATGTAGTGATGTTTGGTCTGTGTGACTGCTGGAATTAAATACATAAAACAATCAAGATGTTCTCTTACTACCTGGCTCAGCAGCTCAGAAGCTGATGGACTGACTTCTACCCCCGTGGTGTTTACATAAAACCCATGGAGGTGGAAGGAGGGGTTTCGGGTCCAGCTTGGTGTTTAGTTGGTTCAGGATGAGCTCAGAGCTCCTCTGATCCTGAACCTGCATTTCAACTAGTTTCCGGTTGTTTATTACGTCACCTTGCAGGTTTGACACTCGGTTAATTCAACACGTTGTTAAACCACTGAGTCAGACGTTTAATAAGAAACATAAACGGCTACTTTATTAAGAAAACAGCTGAGAGACTTCTGGGAATGTTCTGAGATGATTGTTCTTTAATTAAAACGCCCCGAGTGGCATTTTGATGGTTAAAGTGTTACTAAATTCAAGTCTTACTAGTAAAACAGGCCGAGGGACAGGAGGCGGTTAGTGAGGGTTAAACCTGTCATCACCTTCCTGCTTTACTGAAACACACCTGGCTCATCAGGACCAGAGTCTGGGAGCGCTCAGGTGAAACCATGACTGCTGGCTGGGAATTCCTCCGTGTTCTCTGTGTGTGTGTGTGTGTGTGTGTGTGTGTGTGTGTGTGTGTGTGTGTGTGTGTGTGTGTGTGTGTGTGTGTGTGTGTTGGTGAACGGTGACGCAGCGTAACGGAGTGAGAGTGGAGCCGGAGCACATTCCTGAAATAACAAAACATGACGGAGGGAGGGGAGAGGAAGTCGGGGACATTTAAAGAAACAGCAGAAAGTCATGGAGATTCTTAAGGATCAAATCAGAAACATTAAGGATTTAAGGAACTCAGAAATAATTCAGCGTTTTATGAAGTGTGTTTTGTACAAAATGCTTTTAAGTTAGATGTCTCAGAATTTCTTCAAAGTGAATCATTGTTTTACGAATGTTTTCAGAAAAGAGTAACAATGAATAAATGTCTCTATCTCCTTTATGAACTGTTTCCGTTTACTCAGGATGTTAGGGTGGTAATCACAGTTTAACAGGATTTTTTCTATTTACTATCAGTGACTCTGTTTCATTCTCGCTCTTTTTTTTAAACATCGGTTAACCGTGACCCAGTTCTTCCTCCATAAACCAGTTTTCACCTCGTGTCATCATGACGTCGTCGTTTTCTGATTTCTGTCCTCGGAAGTTGACTTCAGTGTTTGTCAGCTTTCAGAACACCTGCTGACTCATCGCTTTTCTTCTCAGAACAAATCATTTACAGCTTTGAGTGAAAAATAAAACGTTTTTCTTTCAATTATAATGAAATCCTGACTCAGGTTCTTATGAACCAGGACTCTGGTAGAACTGAAGACTTTACAGTCCTTTCACGTTTTGTCTCTTCATCTTTTATCGTGCTACACGATTAATGGCTCATAAAACTGATAAAATCAAGATATAAACTTCTAGAAAATGATGCATCATAATATCCAACAATAAAGAAGTATTTTTTTCTTTGGTTGATGAATTTCTGGTTAAATTGCATTAATTAAACAGTTGTTGGACCTTTAGGTGACATATTGTGATGTTTTGCTGCTTGATGGTTTTGTCCCTCCTCTCCTCTCTCTTCTCTCCTCTCCTCTCCTCTCCTCTCTCTTCTCTCTCCTCTCCTCTTCTTTTCTCCTCTCTAGAAACATCTTTGAGTCTTGAGGAGGGTGTTTGTCCTCTCTGAGCTCATCCTTAGGAGCTTTCTCTTCAGTTCATCTTGTTGTTAAACGTCTGTTTCCAGATGTTTCTTAAATCAGCTGATGAATATTAAACCAGCGCTGTGGTTTTCTCAGACTGTCCCTTTTCGTGCACGTCTTGTGGTTCTGTGAAAATCAGGTCACTCGTTGGGTGAATCCATCTCATGTTTATTCAGCCATAAATCCAGTTCATCCATGTGCTGTTTGTTCTAAACCTCCTAGTTTTTATAGGTTGCTGTTTTAGAAATGTTTTCATTCTTTAATATTTCTGATGCAGTATTTAAAGATTCTTACAGAAAGCTGAGGGTCCAGTTGATTGTGTTGTTGTTGATGTGCAGCCCAACGTGTCTGGACGACTCCTCACCTGCCTCTACCTGCAGCAGCTCCAGTAGCTGCACGTCTGTGAGCTGGTTTTCTGTCTAAATGAGCCATACCTCCGTTTGGTCGAGCACATTCTGTGATTTCTGCGATGATACGGAGAAAACGTGTTGTGCTCCTCCCGAGGCAGCGAGGGCATCAGCCTACCTGTCTGTCCACACCTGTGTTTAGTCTGATGGTGCAGCTCCTCCCACAAACTCCCAAGTGATCCGATAACGTCAGATAAAAAAACATTTACCTTTCAGTCAGAGACGGAATGAAAACATTACAGGAGGCACAACGGAGAGTCTGGATTCACATTCCTTTTTAGAGGATGAAACAGTTTAGATTTTATTAATAAAACTTCAGTATTTGCACCAGTAGGTTATAGATGTGTCACACAAGTGTTGATGTTACGTCTGCATTGCGAATATGAAATCATTTTTTTTTAGATTTAGCTAATCGTTCTTTTTTCTTCCCGGTGACTGAGGTTGATCCTGTCTCTGCTGGACGGCTCGGCTCTCAGGATGACTGAACATTTCACTTCTGTTTCTAGTAAGGAGCTGCTCAGTTTGATGTTGAGCCACCCCGTGGCTCCTCAGAGACCCAGTTCTGCAGGTCCGGAGCTCTGTCCACCTCTGGAGGTGGACCGTTGCAGCTTTCAGCAGCGCTGCAGTGTTTAGTTGGAAGGCTGGTCAGCATCCTGCGTTCGTCGCTCTGCAGGCTGCCTCGGAGAGCTGTGGAGTGGGAGGGAGCGAGCGGATCGCGGCGCTGCACCATTCACTGTGTTCACATCAATAGAGGGGGAGGGATAAAGGGGGAGGCAACAAAGACCGAGGGAGAGCTGGAGAGGGCAGAGGAGGACGCCGAGTGGTGGCGTTTGTTCCGAGAATGAATGAAATCTTTATCTGAAGGAAGAGACGAGGTGTTCTCACATTTCTTCTTCTTTACTTTGTTTATCTTTTTATTACTCCTCTTTCTCCTCCCGTTGGTTCCTCTGAGCTCCTCAGACTCCTTGTGGATTCATATCTGCCTTCTTTCATTTTCCTCCTCCTGCACAACGAGAACACAGGAAGTCACACCGTCTCCTCCGTTCTGGGTCGCGTCAGGAGTTTTCTCAAATATTTTTACATGCATGAAGAGTTCTAGTCACAATGACTCCTCTGCACACGATTTATTTAAAGGTTCTAATTAAAGTAAGAAATCCTGAAATAAACATGAAGTCCTGATGCAAGGAGGTTAAAATAAAAACACTAAACCATATTTGCTCTTTTTTTTTTTTTTTAACACTTCACTCGTTAATTATCTAAATAATTTTTTATCACGTTGCTAAACGACGAAACGACTCAGGAGAAATAGAACAGCCTCCCTCGTGTTGCTGCAATTAAAACCTGTTTGGAGAATCCGTGAGATGGTTTTCTCTGAAAACGTTCCTGTAGGGGTTCCGGGTGTCTGGACCTCGACTCTTCAGCTTTACGAGGAGCTGGAGTCAAAAAGACAATCTGACACTTCACGACAAAATGAAGAAAGATTACTAACAAATTCAAACACTTTATTGTTAAATGTCAGTGAGAAGATTTGCTCCAGTGTTGCATGAAAGTTGTGCAAATGTTATTTGTAGTTTAGAATCATTTTTTAGTATCAATTCATTGTGAATCCAGCTGACAATGGTCATATTTTCTCAGAGCTTTGCTCGTCCAACCAGAGGGATGGAGAGATCTGACTGGGCTGCGACTAGTCTGAGAGCCCAGGTTAGGAGGAAATGTGATCATTTACACACTGATGTGTTATGTAACTAAGACACTCGTGTGACAATATCCAGTACAAAATGTATGCTTTTCTTATTTTTATCAGTGAGCTTTTGTTATTCATTAGAGGGACTATAAATAATGAATCATGTGATGTGAAAACAAAAGGTGACAGCAAATGTATTTGTATGAATTTAATTACAAAATGTCCTGATTTGGTCTCATTTGTCCAGTTGGGTCTCTAGCTCACCTTCTGACTCAGAGGGACTAGACGGAGAACCGGTCCTGATGGATCCTGATGCTCGTGATGACTCTGAATGTTTAGAGATAAAAGTTTGTCTTGCAGATTTATTTGAACGTGTTTTAAATGTCAGTGAAATGACAGCGAGGACCTGAGACTAGACTAGGGCTCCACGATTCTGGATAAACTGAGATCACGATTCTCTCACGATTTTTTTCATTTTTTGCACTTATTACCTGAACATCAACTTCATCACAGCTGACACTGAACATAAAAACAACTAGAAAGGCTGCATTTCTTGCAAAAATGCAAAGTTTGAATGCATTTAAAGCTGAATGAGACAGCTGAAATTGCCTGAAACCAGCTGAATGAAGCTCAAATGAGCTGAAAATTAGCTCAACTTTAAATATTTGCTGAAAATTTTGAATTGTTGAAGTTTAATGTAGCTTAAAGTTATTAAATTTGAATTATTAGGTTTAAAAATATTTGAACTGTTGAATTGTATTTTTTAATCTGCTGAAAAAACTTTAATTCAGCTGTAAAGATTGGATAAACCTGTGGAAATAGCTAAAAAAACCTGAAGCTGAACTGTGTAAATACAGTTAAATCAGTAGCTATAAGACGGACTGAGAAACAGCTGACACTGAACATAAAAACAACAAATGTCTCTCTTCTTCTCTTACATACACAACCGTTGAATAATTATAACAATAACAACTATTTTGAACTTTTGTCATTTTGAGGGAGAAAGAGGAGCGCTTCTTTTAATGCAGATTACGTCCCGGATCAAAGGCGGTACAATCATCGTCGTATTTTTAAAAAAAAAGTTGTCATTTGGAAATGAGATCGCATACAAGAATGAATTGAGATCACGACTTTTTAACGATTAATTTTGCAGCAGAGGCCCAGGTGAGGAAACGGAGGTTTCCTGAACATTTCAGGAGGATTTAGAAACCGTCAGGAAGCTCGTTTATCTCCAACAGAGAGACGTTGACTCACAAAGCAAAAATACACAAATCCTAAAGTCTCTGCCTTTGTGTGAATCTGGTCTAAATCCACCAAACTGACTAGTTTAACCATCAAAACTCAAACGAGTTTGATTATTTTTTAATTCTCTCTTAATGGGAATTCACTGAAAAACTATAAAATCTAGTTTGTGTCTTTAAAATGACATTTTACTTCCATTTTTATTTATTGTATTTATTTTACTACTTCATTACAAAGCATTTTGGAGCTTTTTGTTAAAGGTTTTAGTCTATAAGCTGATCAGCGGGGGTCACTCGCTCTGTGAAGGGTTAAAGGTTCTCGTTCTGGACCTGGTTATCCAGACTGGGATTCCTTTGGCTGCCGACCCAAACCACTTCACAGAATCCTGAATCCAGTTCCTCTCAGTCGAACAGTGAAGCGGTCTCCTCCTGTGGGAAAGCCTCTTGAACCTGAATGACTCCTGGCTTTAAGAGTTCTCTTTACAGCAGGAACCTGGCCGTTAGTCTTATATAATCAACACTTGACTGGGTGGGAATCTGGGAAAAGAACATTTCTGTAGAAATCTGTGCACGGAGGCCCCGTCAGTGCCAGAGTGGTTAAACTACAATGAAGCCAAAGGGATCTGTGCAACAAGAAATCACAAACTGACAGCAGGAATCCAAACCCACTCTGATGCTGATCAAAATACGAGAACTTGGATTAAAAACCTGGAGATTTCTCCTGTTCTGTTCCGAGACCTGCTGATTGTTTTATGATTCAGCAGGTTGAGAGCTGTCGTCCTGACAGGAATGTAGGGAGGTGTTGATGATTTAAAAAAATAATAAAAATCTGCTGACAAAAGGAGGAGGGAAGGATGGGAGATGTTTCTGCTGATTGTTAAAATCAGAAATAATGTGAGGAATCAGAACGGAGGAGCGTGTTGACGTAAAAAAACATGAAAAATGAAAAACTCAGAAAGAGACCAGAATCAGGAGCTAATGAAAAACTGAACAAACATCTCACATCCATCAGGATAAATGTGTCCCCCGTACCGGGGCTCTGACTGGTTTGATCACAGGTTTTTACAGGACTGGTTTTGTGCTGCTGGTTTTTAGATTCATGGCTGATTCAGTTTGTGGTGAACTTGAACAGAGACGTAGCTCCAGGGCTCGTTTGGGTCCACGTGACCTCCAGATTCCCTCTGTGATCTCAGCTGAACCGAGCTGTTCTCGCTGTTTCAGAGCAGCTTCCTGCTGCCTGAAGTCTCTGGGTGCTGCTCTCTCCAAGACGCTGAGTTTGTGTTATCTATAAGAAGGGAAATCTGTAGCTTCATTTGAGAATAAACATGAATTCCTGTTCATTTTTACAAGAATGAAGAAATGAGAAGCTCCCCATAATTGAAAGTCCACCTGAGATGAACTGAATCCGCTTCATTCTCCTTTTTTATTTCCGTTTATTTTCTTCTCTTCTGTTATTTCCTGCTTTCTCTGAGCTCATCCCAGATGTCGGTTTCTAAACGTCGTGTCATCTGAAGCTGGCGTTGGTTTTGGTCGATACCTAATTCACACACATCTTTTTCGGCTCATTCACAGTAAAATCAGGAAATATCAGAACATTTTAATAAGATTTTAATGAAAATCACTTTCTGTCCGTCGACTGATTTAACCTTTAGAGTTGATCAGGTTTTCAGCCACAGCTGGTTGAGTTTAACAAACGCAAATCGCCTGTAGCTCATTCGGTTTTCCAGATGTGAAGCTAAACTCTGCTGCTGAGCACTAACTAATGTAACTGACTTTAATTCAACATCTTAGTTTAAAACTGAGCTGACAGGAAACAGCTGATCGGAGTCCTTCACTGGTGTTGAAGTGAACAGCTTTTCTAAGACGTTTATTTTATTAGATGAATGTTTTTTGGATGAACTGCTCCATCCTGACCTAAATCCATGTAAACAGTTTGAGAGAAGACTCCTATAGAATGTTTATGATGACTGACTGGTTATAGGGGCTTTTAAATCAGCTGATGTGTGAATGAATGAGTGATGTCAGGACGTTCAAAGGGTCTGGAGTGAGAGAGGCTCTGACAGACGGGTCCAGACTCTTCCTGCAGCAGCTGATGGATTCCTGACCGCTCTGAGAACCGTCCTCGGTGTGATGCTGCCTGGTGGGGAAGGCGTGAAGTGGCTGATGGACGAGGAGAACCTGATACGTCGGTACTGGTTGTGTCCAGTTGTCTCTGTTGGCTCAGAATCGTCTGCTGGGAGTTTCCCTGCTGCCTTACGTTCCTCGATCTCCACCAGACCCCCGCCTCGCTGCTCCACAGCTGTTTGTGGTTTCAGGGTGGGTCCGGGGTCCGACGGCCACATTCAGATCAGTATTTGCATGTTCTGACTGACTGACTGACACATTACCGGGCGTAGACCTCCTCCGGTTTCTCACAGGATACACAGCTAATGTTTCATTCACTCTGCAGAGAGAAGTGGCCTAAATTCAAGCCTTTAGTCCCGACGTGACCCAGATCTGATTTATACCACCGTCTGAACATCACACAGCAGATTTTAAAAATCAAACAACACTTTCATATGATCAGACCCTGCATAGGAAGCCGAGAACCACCTGAACGTTTAGAGACTTCCTGACTGAGTCTCAGTCAGACGTAAACTGGTCCTGATCAATAAGTCTCCAGACTCTCTGAAGGATTCTTAGTTTATTAGAGCTTTTGACTAAAAACTCAAATGTTTAAAGATCAGCTGCTGATGAGCTAACGCTTTCTCAGATGGATTAGGATTTGCTCGTCTCTTTAGATTGTATGAATGTTTTTCCCTCTGTTAGATTAGAGATGTGACTCAGAGCGGGGACCTCCACGCTGCTGAGATGTTCTGTTTAAGCTCCTCCGCTGGGTGTGACGAGGCAGCAGGTCTGGTGTTGGTCTGAGGGCCGGTTGTCGTCTCTGGGGAATCCTCTGGAGCAGCGATGGTTAAAATGTCAGGAGAAGACAAATGTTGGATTTCTGTTCTGGGTGTGATTTGATCCAGTTCCCACAGCAGTTCCATTAAAGCTGATTACGTTTAGGATAACAAGGCTGAAAACGAGAAGGTCAAGTGTTTGTTGGAGAAATTACTTTTGTTTTTCTCATTTTGCTCACAACGCTACGCTGTTAAACTCTGATTCTGTCCATTTTATTTCATCTTTATTTACTTCTTTGTCTTTTCTTTCTTTCTGTCCATCAGTCTTGTTCCTTTTACACTTTTTTAATCTTTATTGTCACTTTTTTGTTTTTATATGTTTGCTTCTTTTTTTTTCTTTTTAACACCTCCTCTTCTTCTGCTCATCCAGGCCTTTTTAATGGCTCCTTGTGAACTATCCTCCAGTAAAGGAGCTCTCAGGCGTCCATTAGCCGACACTTCATGTTCTATTGCTGCTAAAATAGTTATCGAGGTTCTTTTTTCCGACACGTGGTCAATAAGTAAGTTTTTGTTACCTTGACATGTTTCGACTCGCGTCTGCGATCCTCATCAATAACTATTAAACAACGTAATGAACTTAGTGAAATATGCTGCTAAAATGTTTTTCATCAGGAGACTTGATGAATTTTCAGAAGAAAAACCGATTTTATAATAATTTTGTTGAAAATTGGACTCTATTTTAAAGCTGTTCTCTGCATGGTGGTGGTCAGAAACCATCAGGCTACGTTTCCCTCTGAACAGGAGCTGTTCTTCTACCATGGTTAAGATGGGAACACAACACAGAAAATCCCTTTAAATGACCTAAATCCTGTTCTGGTTGTGATTGGAGCATTTTAAATATCTGATGATTTTTAGATATCACCACTTTAAAGTTCATCATAAATGAGGCCATTAGAGTCAATCTAGACTCTGATCCCAGCAGAGAACAGCTGGTGATCCTGAAACACGTCGATGTTTTTCTCCAACGCAGCTTGAAAGCAAAGAGAGCTTTCCCCTGAAGATGGTTTTATTAATCATTAATATTAATGTGTGGATATTTTCCCACAGACTGAGAACTCTCAGCTTCAGGGAAGCTCAGAGTTGGATCTGATCCTGGATCAGTGCTCTTAGAGGAGATGTTTGGAGCATCTCTGTGGTTTTTTTTCTTCCTCCCACTCATTCATTCATCAGCTCCTCGCCCACCTCTTCTCTCCGTCTCTGTTTGATATTCAGACCAGAGTGTTTTTATTTTAGAGCCGCCTCTGTTTGCTTCTGTCTGCTGAAGCTGTTTCACATCTTGTTGATTCTGGTTTTGTTTTCTTTTAACTGGCTGTTATTGACTTTAGTCTGGAGATAATTTAAAGGTAGAGGATAAATTCTGGTGAAAAACTCCGGATTCACTCCTTATTTCTTCGTTAAACGGTCAGATCTTCTAGCAGTTTTTTAATGTGGTTTTGATCAGAACCCTGTCTGATAATTCCTGATGATGGTGCAGAAATGAACGTTGATGTGGAAACGGATCAGAGGTGGAACGGCTCTGGTCTCAGAAACAAAGGAGCATTCATCAGGAGGCTTGCAGCTCGGTCACGAGAGACGAGCTGCAGAATAAATCAGGTGCTGAAGATTTTCTGGTGAATCTCTCTGGTGTTTTTATCTTGTGTTTAAAGAATTCTAGAAACTAGGAATCGTAAAAACAAATGAGACTCGGTTGGAATCAGAACAGATTCAGACGAGAGCGTTTACCCAGACTTCTCGTGCTGTTTGTGTGAAAATTTGCAGCCCTGGTGTCGCCAAACATTTCAATGCTAATCCAGCCCATGTGTTGCTGTAGTATCTGAAATCAGACAAACATCTGCAGATGAGGATGCAGAAGGTGCTGTGATGGGTGTGTGTGCATCTTAAAGACACTCAGGAACAACAAACACACACAAAGCTGGGAGGAGCTGCTTTGCCTCAAACGGGCCTCGACAAGTCCAAAAAGCTTCAGAGGAGCTACACAAACCTCTGCAGCTGGACCACATCTGGGTCTGTATCCAGATGTTCAGACTGTAAAGTCAGCCTCACCTTCTAGGGTTTATTTTAAAAGATTTTATGATGGAACAAAAAACCAGGTGACTTTAAGATTCTCCTGCTGAGTTTGACCTCAACAAGTTTTCGAGCTTTTAGCAGTGTCTGCAGACCTCAGTGATCCAGATGCTGCTACAGACTTGAACCTGCAGCCTCCATCATCTTCCTCACTGCCTCACACGTCAGTTTTCAGAAAGCTGCATGAAGTTTGATCATTTCAAGCGATGTTGATCTGAGTATTTTTAGTTTGTTTCTATTTGGGAGAATTTGAATCTAATGCTTGTTTCTCTGTTTTTCTTCCATGTTGCTGCTGCTCCTGTTAACGTTCTTCAACAAAGGTAAAGTTTCTTCATCCTTCTTCTCTTTTTGCTGTGTGTCAACTGACCTCATGGTTTCTGACATCTTTTCTAGCTGATGTTTAATTTTCCAGTGATTATTTTTTAACTTGAAGGAGGTTTTCCACCTTTTGGATCCAGGTTTTGGTCCTAAAACAAACCTCCGTGGACGTGTGTGTGTGTTTTGCCGTTTCTCCGTCACACATTTCCTGGTTCTTAACTTTGTTTTTGTTAAACAGTTTAACCGTTAACACCTTTGGATCAGAGCCAGCTCCCCGTTTTAATCCAAAGGATCTGGTGTTAGAGGTGGAAAATCACAGCAAGGGTCCGTTGCTATGGTTACTGGTCACAGGGCTTCAGGAAGTGTGTGTGTGTGTGTTGAGGCCTGACTTTGATGAAGCGTGCTGCTGTTGACGGGGTCGTGTGAAGGAGGAGAATCAGGGCAGCGTTCGAGTTCACTGAACACTTTCAGCTTTTTTCTGTTGGGATTTAAAAACTTAAAGGAGACGTTGAGTCCAGCAGATTGTCTCTGAATCACACGGCAGGACGTCTGAGCTGATGTTTTCATGTTGAGCATCAACTACAAGGACATAAGAAGTGAATAAGGACCGGTTTAAACCTGATCTGGAAAGAGTTGGGAATATTTAGTTTGTCTGAAATGATTTTGTCTGGTTGTGGGAACTTTATTTTGTTGATCTTTGAAGAAATGACTTGGAGGGGTTTTTAAGCTGTTTTGAACAGCCTCTGTTCAGAGAAAGAGCTCTTTAGGACTGATGAGCTAATGGCTAGTCTGAGCTGACAGGACCGTGCTAACTAAGTAAAGTACAGAGTTTATAAAAAGTATTCGCCTCCTTCAATGTTTGACCCTTTTAGTTAATAATCATGAGTAAAATAATTTGGCTTCTTTGACAAAAAACCTTTGATGTCAAAGAGAAAACTGATTTCTACAAAATAATGACAAATAAATAAAAGTGTATAACATACCTCACCTGAGGTCAGTGACTGTCTCAGGTGATTGTAGCATAAAGACACCTGTGACATCAGGGGAGTTTTATAGGCTCTCTGTACATGTTATGGCCTGCTATTGTGGATTATGTGATATAAAAATGCTACATTGTATTAGCTACAAAAATATTATAATAAAATAAAATGAAATGGTCAGAAATGTACAGATACTCCAGCTGTTAGGTCATCGGTCCTGTAGGACCTAAACTATGACACTTCTGATGGTTTCTGTGGTTCTCAGTTCTTATTCTGGATTTCATATCAAACTTAAGCTTTATTCTTCTGTTTCTGGGTAAGTTCCTGCAGGTGAGTCACCTGTTCAGGTAAAGGTTTCTCCACCATCAGTTCAGAGGAGCTGCTTTCCTCCAGTTTCCACCCGCTGCTTACAGGCTCAGAGACGAGAAATCATTAGAGATGCTGGTTGCTATGACGCTTACCTGTCCTCATTTTGTGTGTGTGTGTGTGTGTGTGTGTGTGTGTGTGTGTTACATGGTGAAAGCCAGGTAAATATTAGTCTTGTGTTTAGAGTCGTATAGGGAAAATAAAAGCGTAGGGATGAGATAAGACATGTAGAGACTGAGGGAGTGACTCGGTAAATATCACACATGATCAATAAACAGATTCTGGTGCGTGTTTATACTTTTCATACCAACCTGATGCTTCTCAGCGTAGACTACTGATGGAGGATCATGTCGGTCGGCTTTAGACAGAGGGAACCTGTTCTGGTCCCAAACATCAGCCTTATCCTGCAGGGCGGCTACAGCCGTATCATTTTTAGTTGTCGTGATTAAAGATGTTCGCCACAGCTAACATTAGCTAACATAACTCAATCAGTTTAACAGAGATTGAGCTAAATGTCATGTGAGAGCTGAGAGACATTTCCAACACTAAGCGATTACAGGAGACCTTGATGTTGGGTGCTTTGATGCATAATGTTAAATATTTGACCATATTACATGTTTTCAATTACTAGTACTTTGGGCAATTTTCAGTATTTTTATGTGGATGACGGAGGTGAACACAATATTTTCATTACTGGTGGAGGTACTGGTGCAGATGTCTGGTACCAGCTCCCCGTGAGTTGGGGGTGTGGGGGGTTTGTCAGTGCCTGATGCTTGTGGGGCTGTGTGATCAGAACCGTGAAACCTGTGACGTTTAAAGCTGGGAGTCACTACTCAACACTCAGTCGCTGGCTGAAACAGAACGAACTTTATTTTAAACGATGTCAGACAGCAGGAACCCATCAGTTCTATCGGGAAAGCTAATTAATAACGCGCACTTAGGGGGTCGCAACAAAGAGAGTCCCCGAACATGGTTCCACATGACGGCACCGGTCCACAACGGCACATTTGGGCAGAGGGATCAGGTACACGCATGACATCTGGCGTAAGCATGCACACTGGTGCACCAGTTCTGTGCTCCCCCGGTGGAAAACTATCAGTTTGTTTTGGAGATGGAGACTAGCGAAGATGTAATATCAGCTAAAAATAGTCTGGGTTGATGGAAACGG
This sequence comes from Callopanchax toddi, assembly GCA_006937965.1. Classification (NCBI taxonomy): domain Eukaryota; kingdom Metazoa; phylum Chordata; class Actinopteri; order Cyprinodontiformes; family Nothobranchiidae; genus Callopanchax; species Callopanchax toddi. The sequence continues at coordinate 986,597 of SSNR01000083.1, forward strand.
TCTGATTTTGCTGTAAACTTGTTAAAGTGGTTGTTAGATGGTCGTCCTCCCGTCTGCTGCTCTGAAATCAGTTCCTTTACAACAAAAACACAAAGTGAACGACATTCAGACGCTCGACGTGCACCAGCGTAGCACACTCTGCTTTAAAACAACACACAGCGGAGTGGAGAGTAATAACACACCTTCTGGTTTCCACCTCCCGCACACACACACACACACACACACACACACACACACACACACACACACACGTGTGTGTGTGTTGACTGGAGTCTCCAGTGAAACACATGTTTCTGGCTGCGGCGGTGACATCACCCGCCGTGTGGTCAAAGTCCAGTTCCTCTATCCGGCTTAAAGCTGCTAACACTCAGCCACATTCACAGCTACCTTTACCACCAGACACACACACACACACACCACAGAGCCAAGGAAAGACCAGTAGACGGAGAAGACCGGCAGCGAGTGGGAGATGAGGGATTATCTACGTGATTAAGAATGGCTCTTCTTTGACGGCCGGCCGGGATCCCGACGGCGCTTCAGCTCAGCTCCTCCCTCACAACTCCTCTAGATCCCTCTCCCACATTTCCTACCCGTTTTCCTTCTCTCCCTCCTGTAATCACCTCCTCCTCGTGTAGTTGTATTCTCTCTGAGGGGGGATGAGCTCCATGGCTGCCTACAGACAGTTCCTTCAGGACCTGGAGGAGAAACGAGGTCGGTGTCCTTTCAGTTGTATTAACCTGGAGAGAAAATAGATAAAGTAACAGTTTTATGGTGTTGATTGTTGTCTCTGAGGGTGTCATGATGCGGTTACAGGAGGAGGATCTTATCATATGTTTAAATGTTCAGAGCTGAATCAGCACAAAACAAACTGGGTTGGTCTGATCAGTTTCATTCCTGCTCTCCAGGATCCAGGAAGTCCTCAAACGTCCCACCATGATGTTTATATTTTACTGAGGTAGACGTCATGTTTAGATGGTAAATACGTGTGAGAACATGTGACTGCAGTTGGTTTTAAACGTTAAAATCAGAGGGTTGTGTGTGTTCTCGGCTCAGATCAGGACCCTGCGTGACCTGAGCTTCAAGGCTCTGGAGCTAAGTTCAGACGTTAAATAAAACCCGATACTCTAAACAGATTTCTCTGCTGCTTCGTGGCTTTTTAGGGGTTCACTGAATAAGATGGTCAAATAAATGTAGCATTGATTTGATGTCTCATCTGATCAACACGACTACCTGCTGCTCGCTGTTTCACAGGGACGATTATTACTGTTGCACAAATTATAAGTTACTAAAAGAAGCAATGGATTAAAACACTAATTACACCAAAGGTTGGGTCACATTTCAAATAAATTTAAATGAGACTACATTAACGTAGGACAACAGCTGGAGTTTACCAAACGTACAGAGTTTATACGAACCAACACAAAGTTACACATTCACATTTAATAACTTCTATCCTCAAACCATCCTGCACATTTTATCATCCTTGGTCCAACACACCTGGTCTGAATTAACAGGCGTCTGTAGAATTTAGCACATCATAAGGAGGTGGTTATCATTTAGTTCAGGTGAGCTGGAGCAGGATTCTTTTCAGGATTGTAGGATCAGTGTAGTAGGACTTCCATGGGTAGTTAAGATAATTAGTCAGCATAAAGATTTTCAGTCAATATATAATTTTTATGAATTCAGCTCAACCTCTTGAACTTTAATAAGAGCAGTTCTCCTCCACAACACTAGTGCGCGCTGGTAAAACTAGTTGGCAAACAATAAAAAGCGCTTAGTTTCCTCGCTTTGTGTCGTTTTGTCTCACCACAGCAGCAGGAGCTGGACGAGCATCAGAAAAATCTCAGGCTGCTAAAATCCGTCAGCTCGTCTCTACAGAGTCAGACCTGGGTCCATGTTTGACTGATGAGCTCTTCATGTGTTCATGTGCAGGTTTTAGGAAGCCGGCAGCATCAGGTTTACTTCTTCTCATTTAAATAGTTTCAGTTTGAATCGTCTTCATGTTGATTGTGTGTTTTAGGTTGGTCTGGTACTGTAGAGTCGTCGTGATATTCTCTGTATTGTGATGTTTTGTCTCGTGTTGTGAGGTGATCTTTAGTCAGGTCAGCAGCTGCTTCTTGTTAAATTAAAGATCAGACTGTGTGTGTGTGTGTGTGTGTGTGTTTCCACCTGAACGTCACCTCCTGGCTGGCTGAGCTTCTTGTTCAGCTCGGAGGTTGCTGATTGTTGGTGTGAGGTCTGATTGTGTGGAGGTTCCTCCCGTGTCTGTTCTGACACTCGATCTGAGCGGACGCTGTAACAGGACTCAGACATGTGTTGGAGCAGCAGATGCTCCATGAGGAGAGCAGCCAGCAGCCTGATGGCCTGTTGAAGTGTCGGGTGATGTTCAGGAGCTCCAGCAGCTGTTAGCGACAACAGTCGGCCGAGCGTCGCGCTAGCAGGGTGTCTGTTACAGGAGTCGAGTTGCTGCTGAAACATTTAGTTTCCTCGTCATTTGGACGTCTTTAAACAGACTCTGGTGCCTTCTTATTGTTTTTGCTTGTATCTGATGCCATTTATGGTGTTTGTGGAGCAGCATGGTAAAGAATAATGACCTGTTTAGTTTAACGTATGTCCAGTTAAAGGGATATTTCAGCCATTTTAAAGTGTGTTTCAGTCTAAAGGTAGTAATTCCCTCTTACCTGTTGTAGATTCTGACTTTGTTGAAATAGTTTACGTCCTTCAGGATTGATGAGTTAACGGCTAGCCTGAGAGCAGCCAGGATCAAAGTGTTTCTGTAAAAACTCAATCTGTTCATGTGACTCCATTTTATAAACCTTCAAACTTCATTTATTCTCATGTTATGTGTTTATTAACACCTTCAGTCTAACAGGGTAGTTTACTTCTCTTCTGAGGTAAAATTGAAAAACAACAACATGAGAAAATACTTCTGTTACGTCCAAATAACACCTAAGAATTAAACCTGGGTCAAAAAAGTATCATTATTATTGTATAAAAGCTATTCTCCAAGTGCAACATTTTTACTCTGAAAATAAATATTCTGACTCTGACAGTAACCCCCACCTATACATTATTTTTTTAAAAGTACATTTATTTTTCTCAAAACATTGTCTTCAGTAGATTAACCAGTGGCGGCTGGTGACATTTTTTTTGGGTGGGGTGCATTTTTGCAGGTCAGTTTTCAGATGTGCAAAAAATCACATATCACCACCACTATAGGAAATACTGCAAAATATTTTCATCTGAATGAATATTTTGCTGGTAAAAATCCCTACCACCAGTTCTCTAAAAATGTGGTGCTGTTAGGTCTAATTCTACACATCAAACGGTAAAAAATAAGTAAAGAAATAAGGGAGACCTTAATAATATAATATAATAAAAACCCCACAATGTGGTCACAACAGAAGTTGTGAGTTTCAAGGAAAAAGCAACCTAACAAAGTCAAAAACATAACTTTATATTCACAATTAGCTTTCTACTGACACCACAAATAAATAAATCTCATTCAGACCACAAACACATGAACGCAAGTCATGACAATCAGCTCAACTAATGAAGTGAAGTAACAACAAAATAAAGTCAAATCCACTGATATGTCTCATCAAAATATGTTAAATTACGATTTTTGGCCACTCATTCAAAACTCCCATAGAGCGCCTTGTATTTTAAGGAAACGTAGCCGAAAACTCATCAAAATGGGCTAAACTACATGAACCAACATATTCAATCAACAGTATCACTATTTATCTAACATTCGGCAGACACTACAACAAAAACATGTCACTATTTAAGGTATAAATTCAGTCATCAGGACTTAGAACAGCTGGTCGCGCTGGCTCCGCCTTTCAGGTTTTGAATGGGAAAATCCACGAGAAACATGTTGTTATTAAGAAAAAAGAAACAAACAAACGAAGTCACTCACCACTGAGTTGATTAAATCAGGACAAATAGAATCATTCTGCTTCGTTTTCACAAGCTGGCAAAAAGGATTCTTTGAATAAATATCCATTTTTCTTTCCTCCATGATGTAGAACTTCCAGGTCAACATCCTCCCGTTCTGTCCCGTTCAGTCTCTTGGGACTGGTGGGGCAGCGCCCTAGCGCCCCCTATGGACGGGCCGCCACTGAGATTAATAAGTCTGGTTATTTCTGTGGTCATTTAAAAAATTCTGTTTATTTACAAGCGTAAATGGCAGCAGCTAAATGTCGTCCAGGGTTTGAGAAAACAGGAGCTTTTTAACTTTTTAAACTAAATAAATAACCCTGTACTGTGAAACTGATGGCGTTGTAAAGTTTTATAACATAACGTCACAAAGACATTTAGAATGTTGCAGCTGATTTAGAGAGACATCAACACACTGACTAGCTGTTCAGTCTTTAGGGGCTTAAACTATTTCTCTGAACAGAGGCTGTTCAGGAAGCTACAACAGATAAGATGGGAATTATTTAGATTTTTTTACACATAAATTCACTGAAAGCTTTTATTTTGACACAAACCAAACTACAGACGTCCTTCCTGCTGTTTTACAAATTAAAGACAACTTTTTCAGAACACCCGTTTCTCCAGAACCACTTGAGCTTCAGGACCATCCTCTACAGTCGATTCACCTTCTTTTAACATGTAAATGTTGCTGAGAGAGAGGCTGTTCTCTTGTCTGTAACGGCTTTACCCCGGCTGTGACCACACCTGCTGCTACTTGAGGTTTGGTGATATTATGTGGCGCGGTACCCCCCCGACCCCACCCACAGCAGCTGCTCCGTCTGAGGCTTCACGGCGACGCATGTCAGGCTCGGTTTGAGTCACCTCCAGTCTCCTTTAACCTCAAATTACACTCGGGGTTAAACTCTTTAACCGCTTTAAACATGAATCATGATCATCGTAGATGTAATGAAGTCATTTAGCATCAGGTAGCGGGAGCTAAAAGTCTTGATCTGTAATCAGATCATTTATGGATTTTAGGAGGTTTAGAGTTTAAAGTGAACGCTGACGGTCTCTAGTTGAGTCTCTTCATGTCAAACCTGCTTTAGGAGTCGTTTTTCTTCTATCTAGTAGTTTTATCTCTGTGTCGTTGGACCAGACCTGAGCAGGTCCTTCTTCTCCTGTCAGCTGCTGGAGGACGATCTGAGTCCAGATGGAGGTTTCTGTCTGAGGTTGTGATTTGATCTGTTCATTTCACTTTATTTGAACTTTTGTGTTTTAGTGTCACTTCTCATGTCGGAGCTCCCAGAGCGAAGCCTACAGCAGTTTTCACCTTCAGCAGCTGAAAAGCAAAGTTTGGAAAATGAGTTGGTTATTTTTCACTTTAATTATTTAAAAGTATGATGACTAGGTTGTTAAAATCAGTGATTTGGAAGCTCGTTAAGCTCGTTAGATCTGCAGTGGTGATTTAGTTTTCCTCTCCATCAGTTTAAATCGGGACCTTAAATTAATCGAGTGATTTTCCTTTTTTTGATGCTTTTTTTTTTTTAGTTTTTAACTGTTTGAGAACAAGAACAAAGAGCTGTGGTTCTGTTGTCGTCCTCTCCCTTTTCCACTAATCTCTCATTGATATTTTGATATAAGTCTAATAAATGATCATAGATTTTAAAGAGTAAAACTCTGAGCTTCAGGGTGTTGTTTCAGGAACTCAATTTGAACTCTTAGTGTTTTAAAGTTTTTCTTCTCAGGATTCAGGATTTTAGTCTTGGATTAAAAGTTAGTCTGGCAGTAAATAAATTCAAATATTCAACACTCACTTAAAAACTATTCTACACTTTATAGCTGACTCACCTGGTTAAATAAAGCTCAAATAAAATAAATATACAGCTTACACTGTTAATAATTAGTTTATTTATAGTTTTCCACTCTGACCTTTTTAATTTGGGGTCTAAGTTTTTCTATCTGAGTCCAGATCTTCATCTGACACTCTTCTGAAACTTTACATTAAAAGTGCATGAAGTCATTAAATCACTTCCTTTTATTTTGGTTAACACAAGTAGTATAAGAACATGTTTGTTGATGCTCTGTTTGTAGGTGGTTTTTCATCAGCAGGAGTAAATAATATAAAAGTAAATCACTGTTTTATGTTTTGCCTTGGGTTTGACTTTCCTTTTAAACATAAATGTATAAAAAATGCATTTTCTAGGAGATTTTAACAATTTCACAAAGCACAGGATGACATTTAGTTTAAAGCAGGCGTGTCCAAAGTGCAGCCCGGGGGCCAAATGCGGCCCTCAGAGAGGATTCTGGGTCTGATTTAGACCTATGGAGGACTGATCCTGACAAAATTAGCAACAAATCTAGAAAAATAAAAGCTTGATAGAAATAAATGAAATAAAATGTGAGTAAATGAAACAAATTGTATTAGATTAATACAAATAAGTTGGATAAGTTCTTTTTTTTATGAAACACCTGGCAGATTGTGTTGGTTTGTGTGGCCCTCAGCTGCATTTTAAAAATTATTTAATTTAGTTTTCCTGCAGGATTTTGATGCAGAGAGACACTTCATGATATTTTTTAGATTTTTACTAACATGAGACCCAACAAACAAAAAAATCCAAGTAAATTAAAATCTTTTTAAATGCAAAATGTTCCATTCAATCAAAAATATTCAAATTTTTTTACGACAATTCAAGAGATATTGAGATTTCCGACTTTATTTCCTGGTAAAAAGAACCACAGATCCTCACTGACTTTTACCAAAACGCAGACTTGTGAGCTCTGTTCATAAAGCCTGACTAAATCCAGCAGCAGGACTGGAGAAAGACCCAGATCCTGGTCTTGGTGCTGAGGATGGAACTAAATGTAGAAACCTAAAAACAGTCGACCAATCAGATCCAGTGAATCTGATGCTTTTTATTATGGAGTCAAACCTACGAGATCCCTGTGTCGTATTGACAGACTGATCATTAAAATGTTGCATTTATAATGAATTTTTGAGCAGAACAAAATATTTTTTGCTTGTTTCTTTTCAGGACTATTCTAACTTTTGTGGCCCTGGAGGACTTGACACTTGGTGATTTTGGCCTCGTGTTGAAAAGTTTGGACACCCCTGATTTAAAGTATCTAAAATCCATAGATTCAGTAACACTGACTGGTATTTATCACAGGGTTTTATTCATCGTTTTGTTGTTTTAAATAATCCTGACTCTTTGATCTTATTAGAGTTCAGTTTAATGAATCAGCTCTTTGTTTCCAACGCAGCCGTCGGCCAGTCAAACCAGTGAACACGGTAAGCCGCCGTGTGTGGCTCCGTTTAGAATAATCCAGTCACATGAACGCCTTCTGACTTTATTAGAAACCCTACTGTTGTCTCTGCTGGATGTACTGCGACAGGAGAGTGTGGAGGATACAAACCTGGTTTATTGATGTTGATGAACATTTTTAAACATGAAGTTAAAATGGAGCGTGACTAGTAAATTATTTGTGGGTTAGACGGCGCCTCACTTGTAACCCAGGTGAACCGCCTGCTGAGCAACGAGCTCCGTTAAAACACCGAATGTGAGAATCAGGAGCTTCTGTTGTGTAAATATGATTAATGTCAGACAGCAGAACTGTTACTCAGACTTTTAGCTTTAGTCTGACTCCCTCCCACACACACACACACACACACACACACACACACACACACACACACACACACACACACACACACACACACNNNGACCTGTAGACCTGGTACAAGGTTAGACTCTACTACAGCTGACCTGTAGACCTGGTACAAGGTTAGACTCTACTACAACTGACCTGTAGACCTGGTACAAGGTTAAACTCTACTACAGCTGACCTGTAGACCTGGTAGAAGGTTAGACTCTACTACAGCTGACCTTTAGACCTGGTAGAAGGTTAATATATGATCATGTATATTATCGTAGCTGTGGCTCAACAGGTAAAGATGGTTGTCTGCTACTATTAGAAGGTCAGCTGTTCAATCCCCAGTTCCAGCAGATCACATTCTGAAGTATCCTTGGGCAAAAAGACTAAACCCCAGAAGTTGTCCCCCAGGTGTGTCCAAAAGGCAGTACACTGCTGCACTGGGATGGGTCAAACACTCAGACAATCTTCCCCCAAGGGGACGAAAATTGATCTATTTTGTATTATTATGATTCTATTGCTTTATACAAACAACTGATGTGTTTTTAAAAACTGGAGTCCCTGCAGTCATAAATCAGTGGGATTGAGAATCTCCTCTGAGAATTCCTTCCACCATTCAGAGCTGAACAAGACCCATTCAGACTCAATGTCCCTCACTGCTCTCAGGATGCAGTCAAAGCTCTGCTGGAGGTGGGAGTTGAAGACCATCTTGACAGGTTCTTCCTCCAGGCATTCCCAGCAGACCCTCACTATACGTTTGGGTCTACTATGTCTTCACCGCCATCTGATCCAACTCACCACCAGGTGGTGATCAGTTGACAGCTCCGCTCCTCTCTTCACTTGAGTGTCCAAAACATACGGTCTCAGGTCAGATGATACAACTATAAAGCCAATCATCGACCTGTAACCTAGGCTGCCCTGGTACCAGGTGTACCGGTGGGCATCCTTATGTTCGAACATGGTGTTCGTTATGGCCAAACTGCGACTTGCACAGAAGTCCAAAAACAGAACACCACTCGAGTTCAGATTGGGTAGGCTGTTCCTCCCAATCACGCCCCTCCAGGTCACGCTGTCATTGCCCACGTGAGCATTGAAGTCTCCCAGCAGGACTATGGAGTCCCCAGTAGGAGCGCTATCCAGCACTCGTCCCAGGTACTCCAAAAAGGGTGGGTACTCTGAGCTGCTATTTGGAGCATAAGCACAAACAACAGTCAGGACCCGTTCCCCAACCTGAAGGCGCAGGGAATCTGCCCTTTCATCCCCCGGAGAAAACCCCAACATACAGGCAGAGAGTCTTGGGGCTAACAGAAAGCCCACCCCAGCCCTCCGCCTCTCACCCGGAGCAACTCCAGCATAAAAGAGAGTCCAACCCCTCTCAAGGACTCGGGTTCCAGAGTCAACACTATGTGTCGTGGTGAGTCCGACTATATCTAGCCGGTACCGTTCAGCCTCTTCCACAAGCTCCAGCTCCTTCCCTGCCAGAGAGGTGACGTTCCATGTTCCAATAGTCAGTTTTTGTGTCCGGGGATCGGACCGCCTAAGCTCCCGCCTTGGTCTGCCATCCAATTCACATTGCACCGGACCCTTCATGTTCCTCCTGCAGGTGGTGGGCCCACAGGTGAATGAGCCCATGTATCCGATTCGGGCTGGCCCCGGCCGGGCCCCATGGGCGAAAGCCCGGCCACCAGGCGCTCGCTCACGGGCCTCAACCCCAGGCCTGGCTCCAGGGTGGGACCCCGGTAACCCTCCGGGCCGGGTACACTGGCTCGTTGATTTTATTTCCATGAAGAGTCTTCTGAACCGCACTTTTTCTCACCCTTCACCTAGGACCAATTTGGGTGACCCTACCAGGGGCACAAGTGCCCCAGACAACATAGCTCCTAGGATCATTAGGGCACTCAAACTCCTCCACCACGATAAGGTGACGGTTCACGGAGGAGATTAATAAATTATTTATTTATTTAAATTAATAAAGTATTTTTAATTTAATTGTTATATTATTTAATTATTCATACTTATATTTATATAAAGAAATTTACATTTATATATTCCTAACTATGGTTTTTCTGCACCTGTTTTGGCTGAAAGTTATTATTGCCAGGTTGTTGTACGTTTTTGTTCAAGTTATCAATAAAGTTTAGGCGTTGACACGTCGTCTACGTTCCGCGTGGCGTCATCACGCACCGTCTGAGCATGCTTACTAGGCTTGACATAAACAAAGACAAGACGCTGCTCTGCATTAAACCGTGCTTCCCTTTAGTTTTATGATTACAAATTCCAAAACTGTGACCACTTCTTCTACCTGGAGTCATGGAGAACGCCTTGTTCATGCGAGTGAGCGTGTTTACGGACCAAGGAGGCAGGAAATACATGGAGGACGTCACCGAGGTGATAGTGGAGCCCGAGCCGGGAGAGGGTGAGCCGACGGCGGGTGAGCGAGAGGAGAGCGGTGGGGTCGATTGTACCTTCAACTCTCTGACCGGAGACCTTAAAACTGGAACCGCGGACACTCCGCGGGCTACAGAGCCATCCGGTGACCAAGTGCAAACAGAAGCCCAGATTATACGAGTGGAGACGTGTTTACAGGAAAGTGGGAACCCACCCCAAGAAGCCCTACCGACTAGCTCGACTCGCTCTCGCCGATCCGTGGCGTTCTTTGCGGTGTTTGATGGCCATGGNAGAAAACACACACACACACACACACACACACACACACACACACACACACACACACACACACACACACACACACACACACACTCATCGATCCAGTTGGCCGTGTGTTTGGTCTGAAACATGAACATTTCAGCGTCAGAACAGAACAGCTCCTTGGAGTTTCCTGTTCCTGTTTCTGTGTTTGAGTCTGAATCCACAGCGAGTCGTAAACCTCTCCACATCTGATGGAGACCTGGTGTCGTGTGTGGATCCAGTTTTCTTCAGACCACATAATGTGATTACTGTAATTCCTACCAAACTTCCAAAAATAACTTAATAACCAGCTCATGTGAAGTCCATTTACCAAATTCCTAAGTTGGTTAGTTTAATAAAATGATTTTATTAAAATCTGAAAATAAAACCACAGACGAGATGAAAAAAATCTCTGTAAAAAGATCAACACGGTCAGGAATGAGTTGTGTTCTGTTAGAGGATCTTTATCTGATTGGTGCTAAAATTCTATATTTTCTGTCAAACTGTTTTCTTTAATAATGATCATAAATTCAATGGGGCAGGTCGTCTCTGACTGGCTGCTGGTGATGGAGAGCTTCAGAGACCAGTCTGAATCTGGTTCTGGTGTGAGCTGACACAAGTCTGGTTCATCCCTCTAAGTCTGAGTCAAGTGAATAAACGAGAACTAACAGGATTCATGAGCAGTTTAAAACGCTTTTAAAAGTTCTCAGTTTCCTCATGATGAGTTTCAGGGATTTCTTTATTTAGATGGCTAGTTTCCTCCAAAGGTCACAGGGTTTGGTGTGTGTGTGTGTGTGTGTGTGTGTGTGTGTGTGTGTGTGGGGGGGGTCTAGAAACCTTAGAGTCAGTGCAAATGTGAGACAGTTTTGGGAGGAGTTGGAGACCAAATTGCAAACAAACTGAGACACAATTAAGACACTTTGTGACTAAATTGTGACAAGAAAAAATGCATGAATTTGACAGTTATTTGCAGTCACATCTGTGTGGTTCCAACAGAAGGGTCAGCTTCAGTTCTGGAGACGTGTTTCTAAAAACCTCCCTAAGGTCTAGTTTGGTTCCTCTGGTCTGAATCAGGTCATCAGTTTGTTTATTTGTAGATTTTTTTTCTGTTGCTCGGTTTCTTTTCACACAGAGAAAACAAAACAAAATGTGTCACTACAAACCAGGTGAGAACATTCAGTCTTCTGATTGGTCAGATTGTCTGGGGGCGGGACTACCAGGCGCTGAGTTCTGATCTAGTTCACATCACGGCCCATCCTCCTCCCTCTGAGCCGTTTGTGAATGATTTAAACTCTTCAGTGTTTTTATGAGTCTGAGCTGATTAGCTCAGATAGCGGTGAGCTAACAGCTTGTTGATCTGTGTGAGCCCTCAGTTCATCAGCTAGCCTGGAGCTACTCTGTAGCTACTGATGTGTGTACACCCTCCCATGTCCCAGAATGCAACACAATTTTCTAAAAACCTGTTGAACATAAAGATGGTTTTGACTGGTGCTGAAAGAACAACCTGTAAGTCATCAGACGTGTTGGCCGTATGAACCTCAAAGCTCCTTGATCAGGTTACATAAACGTCTGGAGGCCGTTTAACCTGAGACCAGCTTAGAATCAGCACAGCAACCAGGACTGCTTCAGTCTACTAGAGAGGTACCCCATCAGGACAGGAACACACAACCCTCCCTCTAGATCTGAAAACCGATAGATGAAGGTGAGACCTGGTCACGTCTGTCGTTTTACTAAAGTAGAGTCAGGGCAGGGATTTCTGCTGCTGAACCTTAACGGGCTGATTTATTTCCTGTAGAAGCAAATTAATGTTTCTGCTGGATCTAACTGATGCTGTTGGACAAATTAAAGGTGTGTGTGTTTTTTTTCCTTGTGATGAAACAGTTTCAGGCCAAAAGGATAAAATCCTAAAAGCACAAAAACATCCCATCATATAATTAGAGGTTTCACCTCCTGTTAGTTTAGTGTGAAACCTAAACACGATGATCTGGTTACATAATTAACAGCTGTTTATGGTAGATTGTTGATGTTTTATTGTTGATGTGAACACAAGCGCTGATTTGGTTCTGATGATGCTAAAAAACTAACGGCTGTTCAGAACTGAACAATATTCAGCGTCATGGACTGATCTGAAACTCAATCATCTGACGTCTAAATCGTAAAAACAATCGGCAAATAATCAGCCAGATGTTTCATAAAAAAGAACTTATTGTATTATTTGTTTATCTAATACAATTTGTTTTATTTACTCACATTTTATTTAATTTATTTCTATCAATCCTTTTTTTCTAGATTTGTTGCTAATTTAGTCAGGATCAGGTCTAAATGAGACCCAGAATCCGGTCGTCTCTACGTAAAACGGTGGGTTTGATTCAGTTTGACCCAGCGTACAGCTACAGACCACATTCAGACTCACTAAAGGAGTTCATAATGAAACGAGCTGCTTGCTGAGTGGTTGCTTGTGTTTGTCCTACAGATGCTGCTGATGTGCTCGGGGTCATGTGACCACGCTCAGATGTTCTCTGTGATAACGTTCTGTCGGGTTTATCAGTCCCGGCCCAGCTGGGTGTGGCCTCACCAGAGCTAACTGGTGTGTGTAGCTTTAGCTGACCCTCTGAGCCCCTCTGGGGCTGTAGGGGCAGTAGCGCCCCCTGTTGGGCCTGTCTAAGGTCAGAGGTTGTGTTGTTTGGACCATTTTGGTAACACTTTCTGATGAACGTGTTACTGTGGCGTCTCCCGTTGATTCTGAGGTTTGTTTCTGTTTAGTTCTCTGACGGTCCCACTGCAGCACCTTGGTTCTGTTGAAGACCTGCTGCTGTGTTTGGGATCATGGTTCTGTTCATGACCCGGTTTGGTTCAAGCTTCAGCTGCCAGACTCTAGAAGACTTTGGTATCCAGAGGGGTTCATGGTGGACTTGGTGGATCCTGGAGCTGCAGAACAAACCCAAACCATCAGCCCTCCACCACCATGCTGACAGCTGGGATTTGGTTTTCTCCTAATGTGCTGCTGTGCATTATGGGTAAACATCTCCCCTCTGAGACATTGTTCCAGAAGTCTCGTGGTTTGTTCAGGTTAAATTTAACCAACCTGAGATGAGCTGAGCTCTTCTTTTGGGGGGAGAGCGTTACTCCTACAACCTTATTTATTATTGTCCTGTCGTGACCTTTGACCTTTAACTCACTATTTCAGGCTTGTGCAGTCTGAGATGGACCTCTTGGGTTATTTATCACTTCATTGAGCATTGACCTCTGACCTAGGAGTGAACCTGCTGAAACCTTTAGTCCCAGAAGATTAGTGGCTGTTTTAAATGTTTTCTACTTGTGAATTTATCCTAATCTCTGTAGAAAGATGAACTCTAAATGGTTAGAAGATGACCTTTGACCCTTCTCTGATTGACTGGAAGTAACAGTTGCTTGTCTGAAGTCCATCTTTTTGCCATGTGTTAACACACACCTGTATGCTCCGGAGCAGCAAACTGACTAAACTGTTTTTTTAAATAAAGAAACTAATAATCAGTTAATTAATACTTAGGATCTGAAATGTAGCTCATATTTATCCTGACTGTAGTTTTAAATGTAGCTTGTTTTATTAGGACTGTAGTTTTAAGTTTAGCATGTTTTTATCATGACTGTAGTTTTAAGTTTAGCATGTTTTTATTAAGACTGTAGCCTAAATGTGTTTTTCCTAAGAGTTGAATTGATGAAGGGGAACAATGCACCTTAGTTTAGAACCTGCTTCTCACTCGAGGCCTGAAATCTCGTCTGATGGAAAACGGAAAGGTCAGGACACAATGAAGAATGACTCTAAATGCCACGGCACTTCAGCTCTGAGAGTCTCAGCGTCTCTTCTCACTCTGGTTTTCCTTTTAGACCAAACCTTAGTTTCAGAATCCTGCTGGTCCATCCCCAGCGTCAGCATCAGGAAGATGGTTTTATCAGCTCGCTGACCTGGAGTTAATTAGATGTTGGAGATGCTACATTTTCTCCTGGAATTAGTCATTAAATTCCTCCATCCTCCACTGAGAATAAGGTTCTATTAGAGAACTGGACCGAGTCAGCTGGTTCTGCAGTATTTTGTTTGGTGTGTTGGATTTAAAGGAATGCAGTTGGGTTAATGTAATTTAGCTGCACATTCTCTGCAGGCCAGACCTGCCCTGAATGTTACCGACGTGACTCGCTGGATTTAGGTTTAACATGGAACAAGGAGGTAAAGGAGGTGGAGGATGAACTGGATTTATTCTTCAACAGAATCTAGAAATCCCTTTTCACCTTTTGGTGACATTAATGAGAAAAGTGTCACCTGAAAACACTTTTATTCTCACTTCCTGTTTTATTGTGTACAGGTTTACATTGCTTTGTTTGTTTTTTGTAATACAAGTCTTTTTTTTTTTTTTTAATGAGCTTTGTATTTATTTGGGTTTTGGAAGTTTTTCCTTCACTTTGCTTTTTTAAATTCTACCTGAACACAAACCCAGCAGGTCTGAGACTTTGGGTCAAAGTTTCTAGTGATAAGATCTCCTGGGAGGCCCAAACTTTGACAGTTTTTGCATCTCACGGAGGAGGTCAAATCAGACATCAGTGATGGAGAAAACTCCTCCCCTCTCCTCCTGATTTATCATCAGTGTTGGTGGTCTTCAGCTTTCCCCCTTTCCTTATAGTCTGAGATTCACACACACTCACTCACTCTCACACACACACACACGCACGCACGCACGCACACACACACACACACACACACACACACACACACACACACACCAGTCAGATCCATGCCAGTGACTGTAAAACAGACAACAGCTCTGAGTTTGTGTCGACTCATAAAAACGAAAGTTCTCCGTGAGTCAGAGGGAGTTACTGTTCTTTATAGGCAGCTTGATTCGTTTAACGAGCTCCGTTCAGGACAGTTTTACCACAAAAACCATCAAGACATCAGACAACTACAGGCAGAGCTGATGAGACAAATTTAGTCTCCATTATGGGGGAAGACAACTTGACATCAAGCTCGTAAAAACGTGAAAAGTTAGTTTTATCGCTGAAGGAGGAAAACGGAAGATAAAAGAGGAGTTTACTGTTTGTATTTGTTACTAAATAATAACCTCCCTAAGTCTCCTGGGAGTTTCCAGCTGAAGTGAAATATTAACATTCAGAGCTGGAGTTCAGGTGTTCAGAAAAGACAAAATCAGGACTCTGTTAAAGGGAATTTTGAAGTGCTTTTTATGTAAAAGTTATAAATAATGGTAAATAAAATGGTGTAAAGGTTTATCTGACTAGCTGTTAGCTCATCAGGATGTAAACTCTGTTTCTAAGAACAGAGGCTGATCTTTTACACAGATATGTTGCCTAATAAAGCGATGATGATGACGATGGAACAGAAACAAAATCCGCTCACTGATTGGACGTGACGTCACCGCGGACGACTGCCTGATAATTATGGCATTTTCAGGAGGTCGGGTCAAGAGCCTCGATGAGGGGGGGGGGGCTGGGTCCTAATTTAGGCGTATCCACGGTAACAGGAACAGCTGGGCTGGAAATGAAGCCCCTGGTTGCCGTGGTTACGTGTGTATTTGTGGACACTCTTCTCATTCTTTGCCTCTTTCATTGTCTCTGTTTTTGTCCTGGTCCGTTCCCATCCTTCAGCTTCATCGTCCAAGTGTTTGTCTTCCTCACGTCGGTCTCATGGTCACGTCGATGTCTTGTTCTCACTCACACACACACACACACACACCTCCTGGATGTTTTACGGCGCTCATCCGTCTCCCGCTCTTGACCTGTGAGCTGAAACGAGGCGGGTTTGGTTTCCTAGAACCTGATTTACTTTTCGTTTTGTGTTTTTCTGAGCGTTTCAGTCCAGATTTTTGTCCGTCAAAGTAAATTCTTGCTCAGTTTGATATTTCCTGCTGCATCAGGCTCGTCCTCTCCTGGTATTTGTTTCATATCCAGCCAGGACGGGAACCAAACATAAAGAAAAAACATGTCTAATTCCTGGAAGTGACAGACTTTGGTTTGGGTTAAAATAAAAACCTAAACTTTCACATCAGTAAAGTTTCATTTCTTCTTTCTTGACTTTTTCTTGTTTCTGTTTTCGTCTCTCTCTCTCTCTCTCTCTCTCTCTCTCTCTCTCTCTCTCATGTCCTCTGTTTATTGCAACATGTTGGAGCCACTCAGAAGTAAACCTGTTGTTCTGAGATAAAAAGAGAATCAAACCAATCCAGCACTGGAGCGAAGACCAACGATACCCACAATGCATTGCATAATGGTGACCTGTAGAGGTTTTATTTTAACACACACACCAAAACGTGTATCTGGATCAGAACACAACCTTTAAATAACCTCTAAATTTAGTTTAGGCTGCAGTTTGAGCTTTACTGGAGAACAATAATAACTTTATATAAGCTTTGATGTATTTAGCTACATGTCTGAGACTCTTATTTTGAAGGATTAAAGGAAGTTCTGCTGTTGGAGTTCAGACTTGGTCTCATATTCAGTCAAATGTCTGGTTTTATTAGTTTACTCAGTAAAAACAAACCTTTCTCCACATTTTGACTTTAATCTCGACACGTTCTCCTTTTACCTTTGTTCTGCGTGACCTTAGTACACCGATTTAGTTTGTTTTATTTACTGTTTGTGTTTGTTTTTGTTGTATTAGTGTCTTCCTTGTTTTCTCTGATTTGTTTCTTCGACTCCCTCTGCTCTTCTCAGTCCTGATCATCAACAAAAAGCACCAAAAGAATTCAGATGAAGCCTTTTTTCCTCACAGGCTCATAAATCTATCGCTCCGTCTTCCTAAGTTAAAAGTCCGTCGTCTCCTCTCTTTCCCAGCGTCCCGTGCTGTCCTGGATCACAGCTCGTCTCTTTCTGTTTTTAGATGACATCTTATATAATTTTACTTGTATAAGAGCAGAGTCCTCATACTTGTGGCGCTTGTTGTTGACAGGTCCTGACCTCTGGTTGGTGGGATCTGGTTTAGCTGTTTGTCTTGTTTATCTTTTATGAGGCTCCATCTTTAAGCTGCCATGTCTGGTTGACGACTTGATGAGATGAGCTTTGTGTTTCGTTTGCTCTGCTGTCGACACGTCCTCTCAGCTTTGACCGGGCGGTTGTTGCTCTAAAGTCAGCGTCCTCGTTCTGGCGGTGAAAATGAAGCCGTTTTTGACCGGGGTCACCGAGAGAGTCATTGTCCTCCAGCTGAGCTCTGTTGTCGTTTAGGGGTCGATTTTGGCACCGATCAGTCTGGTTTGTTCAGCTGAGGAAACGGATTTTAAGACTCGAACATTCAGAGCTTGGTGCTGCAGCTCCCTGAGTTTTATCTGAGCTGGACTGATCTATTTTAGTTGAATCAAAGTGTCCTGGAGGAGGTGGAGCGTCGCCTCTGCACTCTCTGTTCTCTTTTTTTCTTCTGCAGGGTGAGAGAGAGAGGACAGGGGTAATTGGGCTTTGTTTCCTGAAAACACGAGCTTTGGCTCTGTTGTGTGTGTGTGTGTGTGTGTGTGTGTGTGTGTGTGTGGGTGTGTGTGTGTGTGTGTGTGTGTGTGTGTGTGTGTGTGTGTGTTTGACATTATTCCTGTTTCTCGGCTGACTGACGCTAAAAGCTGCAGGAGTTGACGTTTTCGACTCCTGGAGTTTAAATCTTGCTCAGTCAGTTTTTTTCTCATGGAAGCTGATTATTTTTTTTGTGTTTCCTGAAACATGGCTCTCTAGAAAACAGCTTTTGAAACTCTGTAATGATTTGGAGCTGGGATACTCGAGTCCTGACCTCATGTCTGTCTTCAGGTGGGTCAGCTTCCCACTTGTCATCACTTGAACTCTCATCAGACTCCCCTGTGTGTTAAAGTCAGCTCCTGTTAATCCGTCCTTGTTGGTTTGTCTGTGGTCCAAACTCTCCCGTCTCCCGTTACATCCTCCTCTCTCGTCCTTTAATCTCTTAATGGCTTCTCCGGGTTTCACTGTCCGTCCGTCTGAAGCCTCCTGACTGGGTCAGAACCGGGTCTCACTCTGACTGCTGGGGAGACACATTTTCATTTGGAATCTCATTGAGTTGGTTCACAGGATAAGTTTATCTGGCCAGGTCACGTCGGGCACGTTAAAGGATTAAAAACAGAATACAACTTGTTGCAATTTAATCACAAAGTGTCTTAATAGTCATTTTATTCCCAATTTGGTCTCCAGCTCCTCTTAAAGTTCTCAGATTTCTTTCTCTGACTCAGAAACTAAACCGAGACGGGTTCCTGTGGTGGTTCTGACGGTACATAGCACGGCCACGTTGCTCACATGAGGAAACTGAGAACCCTCACAAACATTTTGAGGGATTTGTGAACGTCGTTCGTGATTTGATGCTTTCAGGCGCAGACCAGGGAGACGTCCACCAGGCTAAGGATCTTTAAGAACACTATCACTTTTACGTCTCAAAATTAGTAAAGTAATGTTGTGGTTTTAATAACAATCTCTCCATAACACTCAGATGTGTAGAAGTCTGAATGGAGCTGATTCCTGCCTCTGATGTCCAACACGTCACTGAAGTGTTTTAAACTAGATCACTAGTTCATCACTAGATCATTAACTAGCTGTTAAATCAGCTGATCTGTGAGGAAATCCCACTTATTGGCTGTTGTTTACATCCTGAGTCAACATTAATCTGGTGTTGTTATTCCTCAAACTTTATAACTGAGCTACAGTTTTATTTTATACTAAAACTAATCAGGTAACTAGACTCCAGTTTTATCATAGTTTATTATATATTTATTAATATGTATAGACATTTTATTTTCCTGCAGACTTGTGTGTTTTTGTGTAGATTTGTGGGAGTCGTTTTTACGATGTGTTTAGGTGTGATCTACAGCCGAACCCGTTTAATTTATCTGAGCCTTTAATGTCTTCATGGTCCATTACATTTAAAAGCCTCTAGAGACATAAATGATGTTATTTCTGCCACGTTGTTAATTTAACTGTTGGTGAAGCTCCAGCTCCAACCTGCTGCTGTTCAAACAGAAACAGCTGATCTGGTGTCTGTCTGATTACACGTCTCTGTTTGGATGAAACTAAAGTTTTCTGTGTGTTCATCAATGTTTCACCTTTTTGTTTAAACATCAAACAAAACATTTAGGGTTTTTATTATGAGTCTGGTGATGAAATGAACACTCATCGAAAGTTTGGTCACTAAACACAAATCAGCTGCAGCAGAAGCAAAAAGCGTTCTGTTCTTGGAGCTGAGTGTGAGACCAAATGGTTTCTGCTGAGTAAGATGTTGGAGAGCTGCAGCAGCAGAGCGGAGCAGGGTCCAGTCCCAGGCTGACCCCTAGAGGCGGAGTCTGGAACTGCAGGAGAGCTTTGGATGCATCTCAAAGGTTTTCATTAAACAGAATCAGTGTAAAAATCCAGAACCCTCACTGAGTGTGAGGCGTCCAGGCCTTCAGGTGACGGCGTCCAGGTGACGGCGTGAGGCCTTCAGGTGACGGCGTCCAGGTGACGGCGTGAGGCCTTCAGGTGACGGCGTGAGGCCTTCAGGTGACGGCGTGCAGGTGACGGCATGAGGCCTTCAGGTGACGGCATGAGGCCTTCAGGTGACGGCGTCCAGGTGACGGCGTCCAGGTGACGGCGTGAGGCCTTCAGGTGACGGCGTCCAGGTGACGGCGTGAGGCCTTCAGGTGACGGCGTGAGGCCTTCAGGTGACGGCGTGAGGCCTTCAGGTGACGGCGTGAGGCCTTCAGGTGACGGCGTCCAGGTGACGGCGTGAGGCCTTCAGGTGACGGCGTCCAGGTGACGGCGTGAGGCCTTCAGGTGACGGCGTGAGGCCTTCAGGTGACGGCGTCCAGGTGACGGCGTGAGGCGTCCAGGTGACGGCGTGAGGCCTTCAGGTGACGGCGTGAGGCCTTCAGGTGACGGCGTGAGGCCTTCAGGTGACGGCATGAGGCCTTCAGGTGACGGTGTCCAGGTGACGGCGTCCAGGTGACGGCGTGAGGCCTTCAGGTGACGGCGTGAGGCCTTCAGGTGACGGCGTGAGGCCTTCAGGTGACGGCGTCCAGGTGACGGCGTGAGGCCTTCAGGTGACGGCATGAGGCGTTCAGGGTCCTTCACAGACCACATTTCTGATTGAGGCATTTCATCCAAACACCTGCATCCTTCATGCTCTGTTTGAAACCTCCTGAAAGTTTCTCAGCTTCCACACAGGAAGTGTTTCTGTTGCGTTTCACCAGTGGGAGAGGTCAGAGGTCACACAGCTGCAGGAAAGCGCCCTGTGGTACCTGGGCTGTTGTGTCTTTATTTGTTTCTGAGCAGATAACTGTAATAATACAGCAGAGCTCAGGATACGCTGCCTGCGTCTGATACTTTTTGCGTCTTCATTTGTGAAAAGTGACATTCTTTAGGTTGAGGCTCATGCCTGAACATGGACAAGATCAGGAGCGATTATTAATGTCTGGTTTAATTCAGTTCGTTTTATAGAATAACAGAATACGCTTTGATTTCTACCTCAGTGGAGAAATGTCTGCATGATGACATTCAGGAGTAAGGAAGGGCCATTTAATATTTTGAACTCAGACATCAGATTAATTTTGATTTTAGCACCAACCTGTCACTGTGATGTTGACAGTTGATTAAAAACATCCTTTTCTAATTATTCTAAATAAGGCTCCCTTTTGATAAAGGCTTCGTTAAATCTTTATTTCTTCTACTTTAAACGCATCCATTAAAATATTCAGTTAATCCAGTTTCATGTATTTCATGAACATTAATCAGAGACTAAAGGGTGTGTGTGTGTGCATGTCAGTGTGTGTGTGTGTGTGTGTGATTTCTGTCAGAGTGACGGGGCCATGATGGAAGTCCAAGGTTACAGGAGTCTCTGTGATGTGACCCTGCTCTTCCTCATCCTGCTGCTCCTCCTCCCCTCTGCCCTCCATCAACATGAATTTATTTCTGTTTCCTCCTCGGCTGCTCTGATGTTAAACATCTCGTTAAATGTCACCAGCTCATGGTTTTCCTGTCAGGTGGAAGCTCGGTGCTGCAGTCTGAACGCCCTGCAGCTCATTTTCATACTCCGATGCTTTTATGGCCCCGACTCGAACCGTCTCTGTGAGGGAGGACAGGAATTTGTTTAGTACTGTTTTATTATTCTAAGGCACAGAAGTGCACGAGACGTGTGTGTGTGTGTGTGTGTGCGCGCTCAGGTTCTGGTGTGTGTCGGGGTGACCTTGCTTTGTAAAGGGATGCTGACTGGTGCTGTTGAGTGGTACGGGGGGAGGGAGCTGAGGCGGAGACGGATTTATCTTCATTTTCTTCATGTTGATGTTGAGTTTTCAGCATTTAATTGTTACGTTTAGTGGAAGCGGTCAGACTTTGTGTGTTTCTCTGTCTGTATGAAACGACCCGTTCAGCAACACAACACAGCTTCACCCTAACACTCGTTTTCATCGCTCCGTCTTTCTTCTTCTCCTCCCTCCTCCTGCTGGAGCCTGACATCAGATCCTGACGTTGTAAAACCGCCATCGATTCTGCATGTGAGGCTTCCAAACGCAGCGTTTTCAGCAGACATGAGGCTGACCTTTGACCTCTAATACTCTGAGAGCTGACGCAAGTAGATGCACCAGAATACACACGATCAGCTTTTAATTCTGTCCAAACTGCACGATGTAGTCTGGGGATGTCAGGTGAGAACATATAAAAAGTAAAGTCAGTTTTAGATCAGATCTTATCAGGTTCACTGTGGACATGATGTCATGTTGTGTCTAATAAACATGGACATGATGTCATGTGTCTAATAAACATGGACATGATGTCATGCTGTGTCTGATAAACACAGATGAACATTATTCTGGTGTTTAAAGCCTAATACGAGAAGTGAAAACTGTCAGTAAAAACCACGTTTCACCTCGGTTTAGCATTCAGCATCCTGCAGCCTAACACACACACACACACACACACACACACACACACACACACACACACACACGCTGGTCTCTTCTGCCCCACAGTGGCGACATCACGCTCTTCACCACAGGAGAAAGTGGTTGTTGAACTTCCTCCTCCGTTTTTCATTCGTCTCTAATCAGCTCGTTTTAATGAATCAAAACAATCTTTTTATTCCATTTTTCATTTTTATAAATATGTTGGATCTTTATCAGCGAGTTTGACTTTTTGTTGGTTTATAAAACGTCAATTTTCTCCTTTTAATGCAACCTTGATGATTTTGAGGTGAAAGTGCTGTTTAAAAATGTTATTACATTTCATTTAATGTATTAATGTTGCTACATTACATTTGCTTTTAACTGGATTCATATTTTTTCAGTTTTTTTAAATTAATCTTGACCATTAGGGTTTCATTTACAGCAGAACAAATCCCTACAGACATCAATGGATTACCTTTGACCTTTGACAGCATGCAAAAAGAGGACCAACACTGCAGACTTGAAATATGAAGCTGTGAGACGTAATATTTAATAGACTTGGAGTTTAATTTACTGTAGAAACCTTTTGATTTGGAGCAGGAACTGATGCCATCAGCCGCTGCTGATGAAACGTCTTCAGATTTATCTCTGTTGTGTGTTTTGTGGGGCGGTTGCTAGGATGAAAACCTGAGTGGCTTTCAGACGATGACTGGACTGCACAAATATCTACACACACACACTCTCACACACACATGCATACTCACACCTCTCCATAAGAGGTGAGAGAAACCGTAAGACCCCCAAGCTGTCCGTCCTGAGTCATGCTGTATCACACTGTCCTACACACACACACACACACACACACACACACACACACACACACACACACACACACACACACACACACACACACACTTTTTAAACTCTGCAGACATTTGAACATAGCTGCCAGACAGGAAGCATCATTAACTCACTGTAACATCACATGTTAAAGTGTGTTTCCACTACTGGACCTTATTATTTAAGATCTGCGCTCACACAAACCGACACCTACAGTCTGAAATAGACACACAGGATGCAGTCTGTGGGTTAGTCGCGTGTGGTTTCCTCCAGAGTGTAGAGCACCATCACACTCACATTTCCAACAGCTCTGTGCTCTGAAGGAGTTCTGCGCTGCAGCTTCAGTCCGCTCGCTTGTTTCAGCGGTTTGGAATTCACTGTTGGAGGGTTTCGTGGTGACGGTGGGGGCAGCTGGATGGAGAGAAAGAATCAGAAGTTCTTCACTTAGTTTGGAAGCAGAGGGATGCTAGAGGGAGGACGAGTGTCCAAACGCAGGGAGCGAAAGAAGAAGAAGAGAAGCCGTTAAACTTTGGTTTAGTGGAGCTCGTTCTGATGAGATGGATTATCTGTCGGACCCTGCAGTCATGACACCGATCCTGGTGGTGGCGATCCACTTCCTAACAGCAGCTGGGTTCTGGTTTTGTTGTCGGCGCCGGACTCTCAGAGCTGAGCTGGGTAAACTTTACTTTAATGTTTTATTAAATCAGGAAGATGTTGAGCTCCATGTGCTTCTTGTTTAGACTCCGCCTCTTCTCTCACTTTAGGTCTTTATATCATTTTTTATTATCAGGTGTTTGTTCACCAGTTTGTCACGTTTCTGTTCTCGTTTCACTGACTTGTGCTGCTTGGATCTGAAGGGTTTTAGTGTTTTTGCTCATTTTCCTGCTTCTGTTTCAGTCAGAGGAGCAGAGAAAGTTTGTTTATCTTGTCAACTGGGCTTGTTTGTTGAATAGCCGAACACACACGTGCACACGGATTAACAACACAAAGAGTTGCTGTGTCACCAATAACCTGCTCACTTCAGTCACACGTCGGATTATTCACAGATCTAATGCTGCTTTCAAATTCCACTTTTGTAACTTAGATTTGTGCTAATGCAGCTTTAAAGTAGTCATTATGTAACCGTGGCAACAGTATTTACTGTGTTAGTGTCTGTTCAGTGTCTACACCAGGATGTTAAGCTGACCTTTAGCAGCTGCTAAAGTTGGATCTCTTGTTTGGGTGAATGGAAAAACACCCGAGAATCAAAGTCTGATGAGGCATTTGGTCCTGGGCGGTGACTAATTTCATCTGACGCCATCAGCTGGCTCAACGTGGAGAGGGAGATCTGGATGACGTTACGGAGAGGATCAGTCATCAGTGATGAGGAGGTGTTGGTAAAAAGGAATTAAAAAGTGAAAAATAGATGAAGGAAGTGTATTATTATTTTATTAAATGGAACCATTTGATTTAAAACTCTTCTGTTGAGAATATCTATGATTGATTTTTGGATCGGGGTCACTGAGGACACAGCAGCTTTGTAGCACATGGCTAATTAGCATATGGATACACACCCACATCCTAAAGCTGTTCCTAAACCCCTGCAGATATTTCTGCCTAAATCACACACCTGTCATTACCTCACAGGAACAACGCTCACTGAGTCGGATGTTTAAATGATCAGTAAACTGACTCTGGATACAGACAGAATCTCCTCCTTCTTCTTCTCTTATTGAAGCCGTGGTATCCTGTTTACATGTTGTGTTTGTAGAACTAGGTTGATGTGGGGCTGAAAGACTCACCTGAACACAATCCAGGTGTTTTTAAGCATCAAATAATATAAGAAAAATTATTATTTAAACTGCAAAATAACATGAAGTCACCAGCTGAATATTTATGAGCTTTACTTTGATTTTATTTGGAAAAATATCCCATTTGTTTACATATAAAGTTAGAACTTGTACTGTAGCCAGCCACTAGGGGGCGATTCGGTGTTAGAACTTCCAGGTTACATCCAGATTAGGGCTGCAGCTATCGAATATTTTTGTAATCGAGTACTCTATCGAATCTTTTTTCGATTAATCGAGTACTCTAATAAATTACATGTATGTATATATAAATATACATGAATATACATACATATAAATATATATGTATGTATGTATAAATTACATGTACAATGTATAAATCTGAGAGAAAATAACAAAGTATTAAACATTTTTTAAATAAAAAATAGATATAAACCATGGTTTTGTGGCATATAAGTGCATTTACTATTATTACTGGTATTTATTGCTTACCTCTGAACTTTCTGTTATGTCACTGTTTTCCCCTCACACACCTTTTTTTCAGTCGGACTGAAGTGAAAGTGCTGCAGCAGCAAGTTAATTCCATACGCGATGCGTGGCTTCGACTAATTGCTGGAATGCCTGTTTTTTGCGGCACAAATCTCATAGCATATGTTTCATTTTGCTCTGTTCCTGTTTACCTTTCCAAAATGCGGCGAAACTTTAGAGTTTTTCGGAATTTTTAACCCGCAACTCGCTACGGTGTTTTGAGAGGAAGGGGAGGGGCTCTCTGCTCCTCCGTCTCACCTGTGTCTCCACCCGTGTAGCTGCGCAGGCGGATAAATGAAGCATCTCAGTACCAAAGTCGGCACCGTGTTTTTTCGCTACCGGTACCTACCGACATCTTTCAGTCTGTGCCGGTCTAGTACTAGTAGTAATAGTACGGTCTAGTTGTCCGCCATGGCTTAAGATAAAATTAAGTTACATTCGCTACTCGCGTGTGCATTCAGTGCAGTGTGTATGTGCGCCACTTATTTCGGTCCGGGTGAAACATGACCGCGGGCGATTGCAAAGCCATGAATTAATTAAATATGAATTAAACGAAGCCTCGAGGCAGAGAATTTGCCTCGAGGCTTTTTTGTACTCGAATTATTCGAGGTACTCGAAGAATCGTTTCAGCCCTAATCCAGATGTCTACTAGTTTCACAGATGTGGGCAAACATTTTGAAAACAACACAAATAATAACCAGGTGTTGACCGTCTAACACGGTCTGTCCCTCTGATGGACTCGGTCCTGATCCTGTCCATCTCCAGGTCTGCCTCCTGTCCCCTCAGAGCCACTGTCTCTAGACCAGAGGTGGACAATCCTGGTCCTCGAGGACCACAGTCCTGCATGCTTTAGGTGTTTCTCTGCACCTGATCTGAATTAGCGGATGATGATTTCTTCACCAAGGTGGTAATTTAAATCAGGTGTGTTGAAGAAAGGAAAGCTCTTTAACATGTTGGGTACTGGATAGCCTGCCTCTGCTCTAGACCATACAGCCTCGCTGGTCTCACTACTGTCTTCTACACCTTCCTTTCATTCCTGCAGGTCCTCTTTTATCACGTCAGACCTGACACTTTCCTCCATCCATTCCAACCTGCTAGAACATGTTTCTTCACCTCTTTTCTGCACTCCTCTCCATTAGACATTTAGATCGAAAGTCATCAGATGATTTTACTGGTTAATTAGACATTTTTTACAGTGCGCCCTGGTTTTCTTCTCGTGTGATGCTTTTTATTTCAGGTGTGATGATTCGTTTTTGTTCTGAAACCGTATCGGATCATAACCCGTTTCTCCTCGAGTCGTGTCCCCGTCAGTTTCAGGACTTCCCCTCATCACCGTTGAGCTTCTTGCTCGTTTGATTCCATCTTAAAGTTTTGTGCCAGTCGTCCCACAGCTGCAGTTTTCTGGTGTTTTGTACTGATGTGGTTCTGATGTGATTTTGCTCATCACAGGAAATGAAAGGCGTGTCACCGTGTGGCAGAGCGTGACAGGGTGTGTAGTGTTTCACTCTGTGTGCACCTGATGTGGTAAAGGTTGACACGACTCGCTTTCTCTGAAATGACTGAACCGTCCTGACGGTTGAAGTCCAAACAGACGACGGATACTTGAGGATGTGGTTGATTATTAGCTGATAGTTTGTTAGAGATCAGGTTAAATATCAACAGAGACGAATCTGCCTCCAGAAACAGAAAGTAAAGAAGAAAAGAAATGTTTTATTTCCATTTTTACTTTCTTTTTGTGGCACCAGCCAGGGAAAAAGAACACTCTGAAAGTCCCTCCCACTTTAATCTAATCAGAAGAGGAGCACCGGAAGACGAGTCTGAGGAGAGATTAGAGGTGAAAACAGGAAAAGGAGGAGGGAGGGAGGGATTAGAGGCATAAGCTCCGACTGGTATTTTTAGTGTGGATGAGACTCGGAGAGATTGACTTCATGAAGGAGAGCAGAAGAGAAGAGGAGACTGAAGGGGGAGGAGCTTATTGTGACCGGTCAGGTGCTCATGTACCTGGATTGGACCAGGATGGACCCCTCTTTCTCTCTCTGGGATTTCTTTTTATCTCTAAGGATTTTGCTGAGTTTTGGAGCAGAAATTATACAGAATTTTTGCAGACATCCAGATGTAATCCTGACTTGTTACATCCTAATAATCTCTCTTCCACACAAACACACTTGGTAATGAGATGAATGTCTCTCCTCGAGGCGGCTTTATCTTTCCTGATTAAATTAACTAATGTCACAAGTCCAACCGGCCTCTGCTGATGGGACTAAAGTTCACCTCTGGCCCTGATTTCATCTCCGTTTCCTTCAGAAAGATCCTGAGCTGAGATTCAAAGAATATCTGAAGAACTCTTAATGGTAAAAACCAGAAAATGCTGCGTTTCCCTCATAAGGAAAGGAACCGTGAAGAGGAGCAGGAAGTAAACCCGAGGAAAAACGGAAACCGAGTTATCAGGATCTGGTTTGTGTCGACGTGATTGAGAGGAAAGTGTGCGTTTGCAGTGTGTTGTTTGTGTGCCGTTGTGTTTTCGAGGCATCCACTGGGAGCTGAAGAGGATTACATCATCTCTTTGGCGCCCTGTCTCAAACTGAAATGAAAACGTGGATTTACTCAACACAAACCACATCTTCTGGACAACAAGCGGGACAGTTAAAGTGTCTCTCATGATGAATCAGAGGAGAGATAAACAGCGACAGAGAGCAAGTGTTAGAGGGAAGTAGAGCTGACTGGGGGAGTTACCAGGGAGGGAGGGAGGGAGCTGTCCCATCGGGCCGAGGGGGAGGAGCTGCTGCTGACTTTGACACAGCCACGTGGGACAGCAACTGCTCCTGGAAAGAGTGAAGGGACAGAAATCCAGAGAGGAGACATGGCAGCAGGCGGCCTGAGGACGGAGCCACCAGCTGACCCGCTCTCAGACTAACCAGAACCCAGGACTCCAGAGGACCAGACGTCCTGCAAACCTGAAAGCTCTCAGCCTGGTTGCAGCGGCTTGTTGCCGTGACGTCCTGCTGCTATATTTATCCGACTTGTGCCGTGGATTATGCTGCAAAGGAAAACCTGATCGGAGGAGCGGCGCTCTGGACGATGTGGCCCGACTACCAGAACGAGAGCCACCTGAACGCTCACCTGTACTCACTCATGTGCTGTGCAGGTCAGTGTGCTCCCAGCATGCCTTTAGAGGAGTGTTTACAGAGTCTGTTTGAACAGCTCGTATTTGTGCACACAGCAGTAAGAGGTGTGTGTTGTTGTGGTTCGACAGCGTGGAGGGGGTTAACAATGCTCTCCTGTGTGAATGAATGAGCGCCTTCCGTGTCTGTCACTCACATATCTTCAGTTCAGAACACACACACACACACACACACACACACACACACACACACACACACAGCTGATCTCTAGCCGTGAGCGGTGTTATCTGAGGTGTGAGAACTGTTCTAATGAGCTGTAGAACCTGACTGTTCCCTCTGGCTGAACTGGCTCAGCTGCTCAGGCGGGTTTGGGACTTCAGGCGTGTTGCTCTAGTGAAAATATTTAGCAAGAGGATGTTGAAATATCTGTTCTTGCTCGGAGTTTTTCCTCCTCTACATAAACTCCTCTGAGCTCTGCGGGTGTTTGACGCTGCATCATTCGACTGTTTAGTTTAGTTTTGATACATTTTCTGTTTTTGAGCTCAACTGGTGAATTCGGTGTGTAGAAATGTGTGTGGGTGAACGACAGAGATGAGATGTTTCACAGAGGAAGTGATACTTGTGTCACCATGGCAACGATACACAACAGGCCGGACGGGAGGTACCTGCTTTCTGATTGGCTGGGCATTAATCTGCTCAGCTGACTGGAGGGAAAGTCATCCATCATTAGTTATTCTGTTCATCGGAGGTTTTCTTTTTGCTCCTTTTTATTTCTTATGTTTTGACCCTTAACAGAGATTTGTGTTGAATACAGGTCTTAAATGAAAAAGTCTTGAATTTAATGATCTTAATTGTAGTCCTTAAATAATCCAGATTATTCTCACCAGGTACATTTTTAAAGAGTCGTTTTTGTAGTTCATGTAGGTTTATATTTCAACCATAATCATCTAAAAGTCTTAAAATAACCTGACTGAATTGACCTCTTTGTTATCGTGTTTTAACCTCACTCCTTTACTTGAATAGAAGCTCGTAATAAATGAATAGTGATCCTATTTTCACCGCTGTCCAGAGAGGAGTCAGATATTTAGTAGATTGACGGGAAGTGGAGCCGCGCTGCGTTTTTTCTGATACGAACGGAGAAAAGCTGCAGAGGACGGCGGCTCTGTTGGTCTGGAGGGGGAGGAGGAGGGAAGATAACGAGTCTGTGGCTCAGCATCAGATTCTATTCTGGGCCCGGCTTCCTCAGACCTCCTCCATCTGGGTGGAGATCACACCTTCACTAGAGATGGAGGGATGAGCTGAAACTTAAAAACTGGAAACTAATCGGTTAATTTATGGATGAGGAAGAAAACGGAGAGATTTAGGTTTTAATTAAAACTTAATCAGAGTGACGTCACCCTAGGTACCATGAGGAAACAATGTAGTGAACCTTAAAGAAAAAACCTGGAATGATGAGATGTTTATTTTTAAAACTCCACCCTGATTATGTGAATCAGGTGAAACCAGTGAGGAGAAACAAAGACTCAATCTGGGAATAAACGACTCCTGGCAGCTAAAACTTCCCACCTGACGTTTATAACAGTTAAAAACTGAGATTATAGATCAGTTAACGAGGCTACTAAAAGCACGTTTGATTAGATAAACTAAACAAATATACAGATTTATCATATTATTCATTAGTTTATGTTAAAAGTAGCAGGTCAGTTTCTTTACATCTGACAGAATTCTGATTAAAGTCGATTCATTTTAACATTGAGGTCAGAAAGCTCTCAGTCTGAGAGCGTAACCATCACTTTATTTTTATTTCCTGGAGAAAATCTCCTGTCCGTTCACTAAAAACAGCGACGTTAGCCAACCCTCCTGTTTATGTATCACTCCACGTCAACACAACTACCAGAAGCACATAAAGTAGTTCCTCATGAGTAATAAACGGAACATGTAAATGATCTTAAACGTAAACAACGTGTTAAACTAAATCTCATCTCATTTATTTCGTCTAAATATTAAAACTTCACAAAACAAACCCTGTTATATGAACATTCATTCATTCCTCCTGTAGCTGTTCTGTTCTAACTGGTCCTGTTGTAAAAACCTTCCTCATTTTAAACATCCGTTTAATTCAAAGAGACTAAAATGTTGTGGGTGTTTGTAACAGTCGGCTCTACCTTCACAGCTCTGGTTGGTCAGAGGTGACATTCCTGAGGAGATATCAGCGTTCTGTAGAGTTCAGAAAACAGCCTTTCTTCTCAGATGACAGATGGAAGTTGTAGATTTATTCTATGAAGAGTTTTATGGATCTTTTCACCCCAACAGGACCGAGCCCAGTGAATCCTGATTAAATCCACTGATAACGGGTTGTTTAAACCTCTGAATTCTGGTTTATTCTCCGCGTAAAGAAGCTTTTTGTTCTCGTCTCTCCACTAAAACACTTCTGTTTCTGTTTTATCTGAATCCTGTACAAAGTAAACAGTTTGCACAACAAATAGTTTGAGGGTTTGATTGATCTGTTTTAGTGTTTCTAAACCAGATTTAAATTTGTTTGTATGCTGCTGTTGATCCTTACCGAGGATGTAAATAAAATCCTAACTGAAAACCTTTTCTAACATGTTGTTTTCGTTTGAATGACTTTATTACAACTTGCTCTGATAACATCCAGTGTCTGTCCTTGATTCGATCGTATAATTAACCTCCATCTTGTCTTCATTTCTCCTCAGATGAGCGAGACAGAGTGCAGAAGAAAACGTTCACAAAGTGGGTCAACAAGCATCTCATTAAGGTACGTTGGACTGAGTCCAGCTGCTCGTCTGGAGTAAACCCTGAAACCTTCATACAGCTGAAGCTCTGAGCTCAAAGGAACCAGCTGTAGAGGTTGATCACTGCATCATTTAGAGTCCTAGATCCAAACTAGAGTTCAGCTTTTCATTTATTATCACCTCCTAACATCTTTGAGGTCACTTTTATTAATTAAACATCCTAAATGATTCGTTTGAGTTGTGGTGCACCACATGGATGAGTCCTCAGACCCTGAACCTTCTATTTTTATGCTACTTTCCCAGTTTACTCGGAACCAGACCGTGTCCTGGTTCTGGTTTTTGTCCCTGCAGACATCTAGGAGTGATATAAGGATCTAACCTGAATCTTTAACTTGTTGTTTAAAGATGGGGCTGTTGAATGATGGGAAACAGTTCTGAGTTCCGATGAGATTCATTTAGTTCCAAAGTGATGGGAAAAGAAAAGATGTAGAAATGATTCTCCCATCATGCACCGTGGCTCTTACACACCTTTTTAAAGGCGGTTATGATCTGAAGTTGCTTCAGTGAGTCCGGTCGAGGTTCTTTATGAGTCCAGAACCTGTCAGCTGACCACATATCAGACCTCCTCTGTCCTGAACCTCCAGGATTTCAGGATTCATGAGACATTTTCTCAAGATATGCATCTGCTGGAATCCAGATGTTTATGTAATCTGGTGATAAACCTAGACAGCTCTAGACTGAACCAAGTGGTTTTACTAGAAAACAGGTTTAATGCTATAAATGAAGCTTTGTGTCATCATCTTCCCGCTCAGACGTTTATTAGAAAATCAGTGAACTGAAAAACGTGAGCTGTAAAAGATTGTGACTCTAAATCTAACAGCTCCAGTTTACTGTAGGTCTGCTGCTGCTCTTCATTAAATAACCATCAGCGTAGAGTCGCTTCAGCTCTGGGTTCATTTAGGAGCTGTGGTTTATGCGGTGGTTCAGAGCCCGTTTGGTCCAGACATAAAAACCGGACCTGTAATGGTTCTGATCTCATTAGAAGCTGCTGAGATTCGTCTCCATCCTGCTGTCGGCTGCTTGCTGAAGGAGCTCTGTTGTATCTGTCAGGACCCGTTTGCTTCATCACGGTCGTTAACGAGGTTAGAGCTCGTTAAGGCTCTGCTGCCCGTCCGGCTGATCCAATATAACCATCAGGTTGAAGGTTACAAATGTTTCTTCAAACTCTGTGATCAAGTCTTTATTTAGAAGTTTTTTATAACTTCTTTGCTGTAAATTTGATTCATTATTGCATCAAAAATCAAGAATAGTGTTAATTATTTCAACGTTACATCACTGTTGACAGTTTTTATTAAAAAGACCATTTATTTACAAAACCTAGAAAACACTGGACAGAGTAAATCTAACAAACCTCGGATCTTTTTAAGATTAAAAGAGAAAAACGACAAACTAACTAAATAAATAAAAGCAGCAGTGAATGCTCAGATTAAACCGTGTCATCGAATCAGACGGCTCAGATTTTATTAACCAAACTCAGATTTAGTCTCAGCTCAGCAGTCAGGATTAAATCTGATCATTATTGGAGGTTTTTTTCCTAAAAGTCTTTTTATTTGAAATCTTTACACTAATGTGTAAATATGGAAACAGCCAAATCAAAATATAAAGTGGTAAAGCAACAGATTTCACCAGCTTTAGGTCTTAAAACACAGAAATACGTCAACAGCTGGTTTCTGTCTTGTGTTTGTAGCATTGACCTCCTCAGTTCAACTGGAGGACAAATAACCGAACAAACATTCAGAAAGTTCTGCTGTGTGAAGGTTGACACCAGGAATATTTTGTCCACGTCTGCAGAGATAACCGTGAACGGTCTGACGTGTGAAACTGAAACCTCTGATTTAACACTCACTAAAGATAATCCAGAGACAGAAAACCATTTAAATGTTTGTATCAGGAATAAACTGAGGAGTCAAAGTCAAGGTGTTAGAAATAATCTGGGTTTCATGATGAAGGTCATGATGTTCTGCTCACGCTGGACTAAAAAAACAACAAATCTCTAATTTATAATATTTAAAGGTCTTAAATGCCTTTAAACTGTTTTGGTGCTTCTGATGTTTGACCTGCACTGGATCAGTTTTTAGATCTTTAATTAAATGAACTTAAAGGAGAATAAATCATCTCATAATGAAGAAGAAAACCCTAAAGTTTATTCTCAGGGTAGGGTTGGGTGATGTGTAACTTTTTCCCAAGCGTCCATCGTCAGTCCAAAAATCGACGATGGGCTAAAGATTTGTTCGCGCAGGTGACATGTTGACATATTTGTGGGCGGAGCAATGTAAACACACACTAACGGATTTTACAAATTAGAACTCAGAAGTCCCAAAATTGAGGAAATAGTTGTAAAAAACACAGCGTCACCTGTTTGGGGCTACTTTGGCTTTAAACACGTATAGTAGCAGCAAAGAGCTCCGACATCGAGTGTTTACCTTCTGCTGTGTGCTAACTAAGCTAACACAGAGCTAGCAGCTAGCTGCTGCTGCTCCGTCACCAAAATCGCTCAAAAAGACTTCAAACTGCAGCGGAGATTTGTTTGATGGAAGCCACATTCACTGAAGGGGTTTTATTGGTATTTCAGTTTTAGTTTCATGTTGTTTTTGTCGTTTATCAGACTTAGCTGAAGACAGCTGAACACCAGATCGGTGTTATGACTCGCTAAATATTCCTAGCACTGGTAGCCGACGCGTAAACACGGTTTAACTGGAACAAAGCCAGTCTCTGATGGTTTCCTCCCCACCACACCATAGATATTATTTAGATACATTTATTTTCTGAACACAAGCTGCTGCCGTTCTGTCTGTCTGCTACGGACTGAGGAAACACCGCTGCTCCGCCAGCTCTCGGGGGAGGAGGAGGGAAAAGGAGCTGCTGCTGCAGCTGGGAGGAGTTTAAAAAGAGCATTATTTATTATTTTTACGTGGGCTGCGTCCTTTGACTTCCAACAAACGTTGTTAATAATTAAGAAATTAATTTATAGTGGGACGAATAAATCGTTCTTGAAAAACGGGAGGCGATTGGCTGAGCCCATCGCCGATGGTCGATACGTTCGTCTGATCGCCCAACCCTATCTCAGGGTTATAAAATAGATCAAAAAAAATTATTTCATTGTTTATTTTCACATTGTGTGAATTGGGGGCACCACAAATCATTTGTGCTTAGGGCACCCAAATGGCTAGCAACGGCCCTGGTACTCTGTGTGCTCAAGCTATTAGCATAGATGCTACGTATGTAAGTAAGTAAGTAAAGTTTATTTATATAGCACCTTTCACAGACAAAAATCACAAAGTGCTTCACAAAAAACAGAATCAAACACGATAAAAAAACAACAAATAAAATCAATAAAACTAACAACAACATCATTACAAATGGAGAACATAAAAGATTTAGTTAAAAGCAGTTTTAAATAATTGGGTAATGTGGCTAGGTTTCACACAAAACTTAAAATAAATAAAGGATAACAGCACTGAGTGGTGCTCTCTTTTAAAAGAATGAATGACTAAGTTGTCATGTGATAAATTTTAAACTTACATGTACTCATGTTAAACGAGTAAATGTGTATTTTACTCAGTTCTGATCTGAAATAAAATGAAAAGTGAAGTTTAAATGAACAGTTAATGATTACAATAAACAAATGACACTCATTCAGTGGAATGACCCATGTCATAATAGACTGTATTCAGGTCAAAATGTCAACTTGGTTCAACAAGAATTTAAAGACTTTTACAGTGTCTTAAAAAAACCATTCCGATCCAGTTGTTTCTTCACTTCCTGTCTCATCACTTCACACGTCACCTTCAGTACAGTTCTTTCACCACGCAGACTGCTGCAGAATGCTGGGTATTTCTGTCACATGACCCAGAGAGGGAGTGTCTGTCTGACCCCATAACTCTTGAGCAACTGTCGTCAGAGCCGCCGTCCTGAAGGTGTGACCCGGTGTCAGCTGGCAGAACCGGACAAACCACTGGTTACTAATCTGGGTCAGAGAGGGCGAGTGAGGGCAGAGGCAGGAACGCGTTTCCAACTCCAAGACAAATAAAATTCTTCTGTGAGCTGATTAGTCATTTAACCATAAAATTATGATCAAGAGTTAAAAAAAATCAAAGTTAGATGTTTAGAATTTACACAATCAAGCCAAAAATTTGAAAATTAGACTGGAATACTTGAAAAATGTTAATTTTATGTTAACTTTTTTGAAAATCCTTTTCGGATTAACATTTGCACATGCACATATTTTGCACATGCACATATTTTGCACAACTTTCAACCTGAACAATAGTGCAGAAAGAGTCGTTTAAAGTAAGAAAAGAAGAGCTGCAGAAGGATTTAAGCTCCTGGAAGCTTGTTGGGTTCCTTTAGGTTCAGTTGTTTTTTGCACAGGGTTTATTAAAGGTGGAGTTCTAACCTTTACTGTTTAAGAATCAGAGGAAGAGGTGGAGAAAGATGGAAAATAAAAGAATGAAAAGCGTATAAAAGATTCTTTTCTCGTCTTGTGAGATAAGAAATTCCTTTTAGAGAAAAGAATTGAGATTTCTACTTCTGTAGACTTAGCTTCCTGTTTTTACATCGTGTATTGACTTTAGGATCTCTGATTAAGTCTCTAAACCTCCACCTTTCCAGCAGAAATCCACGAGCAA
This sequence comes from Callopanchax toddi, assembly GCA_006937965.1. Lineage (NCBI taxonomy): Eukaryota > Metazoa > Chordata > Actinopteri > Cyprinodontiformes > Nothobranchiidae > Callopanchax > Callopanchax toddi. Next base: position 1,022,448 of record SSNR01000083.1, read on the forward strand.
ACAGACAGAAAAGAAAACTGAACGAAAGAGATAAAAGATTAAAATAAATGCAGCCCTTTAAGGTAAAGAAAAGTAAAAACATAGTTGATCTCTGCAGGATGACACCAGGGAGCGTTTCTGTTCAGGTGTTCAGTGTTAACAGGTGCACACACAGGTCAGTATAAACTCTGATGCTCAGCTACCTGCTGACTCTCAGACACACATTGTAACCGTACAGGTTGTTGACACAGGAGAGACAAATACAGCAGCTGTGGATAAAAACTCAAGTAGAAGTTGCAACAGCTTAAATTAGATCATCACATGTTTTTGTTGCAAGATAAGAACTTTTGTCTCCTTTTATTTTTTACACATCTTGCTAAAAATAGGTTATTCTAGACACACAATTTGGTCAAAAACTTTCTGTCCAAACGGCTGCATTAAAGTGTAATGCCACTAATGGCCATCAGGTGCTGAAGGATCGTAATGAAAAAGGTTTTTCTAAATATGACTAAATTATTAGGTTTTATTAGCGCATCTTTACACTGTTATTAGACGAACTCCTGATTGGTGTGAAGGCGTTGTCAGCTGACGTTCCACAAAAAGACTCTGATGAGGTAGAGTGAATCAGGTTGTTGTAATTAAAGCTGACCTCAGCTTGACCTCTTGACCTTTCTGAACCACAGAAGCACCTTAGCATGAATTCATGCTGTCCCCATAACTTTACGCTGGTTTTTAACCAACTCCTGAAGCTGTGCTGCCCTCTGCTGGTCAGAGGAGACGGAGCAGTTTGGACCTTTTCCTGCTGGTTCTGAACCCTAAATCTCCTTAAAGCAGATCAGCATGTCCTCTGTTGAGGAGTGTTTGACTTTTATTTACCAAAATCTTCTCCAGTATTTTAACTTTTCTACAAACAAGAGGAATCATTTGTTATTGAATCTTTTTTTCTGGAAAAGAAGTAAAAACATTGTTTTGTAATTATTTGAAAACATTTCATTGTTTATTTGATATATTTATTTTAATGTACAGATAGATACATGTTTGTTCCAGATGTGAAGAAGTGAATTTTGTTTATTTGTTAACCTCCTCATTCAGTCACTTTCTGTTTATTTCACTGATGCTGAGTCATTGTAGAACAATAAGGCATCAGTTGGTGCTCGATCTGTTGTCATAGCAACCGCCTGAAGCAGCCATGTGTCAGTCAGGTCGACAGGTGTCAACAGAGGGATGTTTTAGAGCGGGAGATTAATCTTTTCCTGTTTTTGTCTCCTCCTTTCTCTTTACTCCCGTCCATCTCCTCCTCCCCCCTCCACCTGTCCCTCAGGTGAGGAAGCACATCACAGACTTGTATGAGGACCTGAGGGATGGACACAACCTGATTTCCCTGCTGGAGGTCCTCTCTGGAGTCACGTTGGTACGAAAACAAAACTATATTTCTTCTCTGTGGTTTTAAAGTTTAGTAAAAACAAAAGAGTTTTCATGTTTGAGACGTTCAGGTGGGTTGGTTCTGACTCACCGAGTCAAAGTGGGACACGGTGACACCTTCAGTTTGACCCGATGAGTCTCTGATGTAACGCAGACAGACAGATGACGGTTCAGTTAAAGTCAGGAGGGCTAACAGAACCTGACCGCTGACTCGGGCCTGTTTGGGTTCACGCGTACAGAACGCTGAGTCCGAGCTCTGTGGTACCACGACGACAGGTCCACAGAACAGAAACAGACAGGAAGACGAACTAAATGATTCATACTGACGACTTTCAGCTTCCATCCACCAGAACTACAGTGGTTCTGACCCGATTATCTCTGGATGAAACGTCCAAACATCAATAATCATCCAGTTAAACACAGATCTCCTCCTCACATGTTACAGTTTTTATTATCACACAGGAATGTTTCTGAACAGTCACTGGATCTGGTGTTTTAAAGAGTTGGAAAATGCTTTGATTTATTTTTAAAAAGTACTTAAAACTTTTTAGCATTTGTTCCCAATATGGTGGTCAGGACAACTTGTGACTAGGAGTGAAATAACCATTTGATCATTTCTGTTCATGTAAATCATCACTGCAGTGAGGGGCTGGAAAATCACCTTAAAAAAGTTAGAATTTTATTTTGGTGAAAGATTTAAAGCAGCGGTTTTTCTCAGATTTTTACTCATTTATCATCATTTACTCTTTATATTTCATCATATTCCTCTTTTCCTTTTATTGTCTCTGCATCTGTTCACTTTCATCCTTGCGTTACCATAGCAACAGAAGAGCGGCCCCGCCCCTAAAAGGGCATATGCCTTGCGGGCCCCGCCCCTCATCGTTCTTGAAGGGGAGGATGAGGAGGAAGAGGAGGAAGGCGCTCAGGGAGTACGTTTGAACCAAACCACCTCTAACCCTTTCAGTTTCACCCTCCTCCCTGCAGGGGGAGCTGTGAGGCTGCATGAGTGTGCTGTTTGACTGACGCTACGCAACCGGGCTGCGCACGACGCACAACATGTCAGCTGTGCAAAACGTTCTGTTGGATGAAAACGTCGTCGATCAGATTCGAGTTTTAATCTTTTGATTTTATTTAAAAGAATAAAAATAAACAACTTAGTGTTTTTATCCAACAGTTCTGCTGTTTTGCATGGATTCAACTGAAGAAATTATTAAACATAAAACTGAAGAATGAATGACCGTCTATCAGACCCAGATCTGGTCTATCAGACCCAGATCAGATCCATCAGACCCAGATCTGGTCTATCAGACCCAGATCAGATCAGAATCATCCATCAGACCCAGATCAGATCAGAATCATCCATCAGACCCAGATCAGATCAGAACCATCCATCAGACCCAGATCAGATCCATCCATCAGACCCAGATCAGATCCATCAGACCCAGATCTGGTCTATCAGACCCAGATCAGATCCATCAGACCCAGATCAGATCCATCAGACCCAGATCAGAATCATCCATCAGACCCAGACAGATCAGAACCATCCATCAGACCCAGATCAGATCCATCCATCAGACCCAGATCAGATCCATCCATCAGACCCAGATCAGATCCATCCATCAGACCCAGATCAGAACCATCCATCAGACCCAGATCAGATCCATCAGACCCAGATCAGATCCATCAGACCCAGATCTGGTCTATCAGACCCAGATCAGATCAGAACCATCCATCAGACCCAGATCAGATCAGAACCATCCATCGGACCCAGATCAGATCAGAACCATCCATCAGACCCAGATCAGAACCATCCATCAGACCCAGATCAGATCAGAATCATCCATCAGACCCAGATCAGATCCATCAGACCCAGATCAGAATCATCCATCAGACCCAGATCAGATCCATCAGACCCAGATCTGGTCTATCAGACCCAGATCAGATCCATCAGACCCAGATCAGAATCATCCATCAGACCCAGATCAGATCCATCAGACCCAGATCAGAATCAACCATCAGACCCAGATCAGATCCATCAGACCCAGATCAGATCCATCAGACCCAGATCAGATCCATCAGACCCAGATCAGAATCATCCATCAGACCCAGATCAGATCCATCAGACCCAGATCAGAATCATCCATCAGACCCAGATCAGATCCATCAGACCCAGATCTGGTCTATCAGACCCAGATCAGATCCATCAGACCCAGATCAGAATCATCCATCAGACCCAGATCAGATCCATCATCAGACCCAGTTCAGAACCATCAGACCCAGATCAGATCAGAACCATCCATCAGACCCAGATCAGATCCATCCATCAGACCCAGATCAGATCCATCCATCAGACCCAGATCAGAACAGAATCATCCATCAGACCCAGATCAGATCCATCAGACACAGATCAGAAACATCCATCAGACCCAGATCCATCCATCAGACCCAGATCAGAACCATCCATCAGACCCAGATCAGATCCATCCATCAGACCCAGATCAGAACCATCCATCAGACCCAGATCAGATCCATCAGACCCAGATCAGATCCATCAGACCCAGATCAGAATCATCCATCAGACCCAGATCAGATCCATCAGACCCAGATCAGATCCATCAGACCCAGATCAGACCCATCCATCAGACCCAGATCAGAACCATCCATCAGACCCAGATCAGAACCATCCATCAGACCCAAATCAGATCCATCAACCCAGATCTGGTCTATCAGACCCAGATCAGATCCATCAGACCCAGATCAGAATCATCCATCAGACCCAGATCAGATCCATCAGACCCAGATCAGATCCATCAGACCCAGATCAGAATCATCCATCAGACCCAGATCAGATCCATCAGACCCAGATCAGATCCATCCATCAGACCCAGATCAGATCCATCCATCAGACCCAGTTCAGAACCATCAGACCCAGATCAGAACCATCCATCAGACCCAGATCAGATCCATCAGACCCAGATCAGAACCATCCGTCAGACCCAGATCAGATCCATCCATCAGACCCAGATCAGATCCATCAGACCCAGATCAGAACCATCCATCAGACCCAGATCAGATCCATCAGACCTAGGATCAGGACTAAGTTAGGTTTTTCTAAATCAGGAGAATCTGGATTAGTTGAGCCAGGTTTTCTTTTTTCCTTTCAGACAAAATGAACTCGACATGTTTTTCTCATCAGCATCATTTTATCATTTATTAATCAGTCACTGGTTCTGGTTTTGAAGCCTGATGCTGGTTTCTGACTCTGAACAGCTGATATCAGTTTACCTTAAAGATCTACAATAAACAGAATCAGCGTTTTTAAAATATCTGGTTCATTTAAATTATGATTTAGATGTGAAAACTGTTGCATGAAACTTCTGGTTATTGTTGACACGAATCAGCATTTTGCTACCATTTTATTCAGAAATCCCCCCTAAAAATCAGATTCTTTAATTTCAGAATCACTGATCAGGCTGATTATTTGCTGATTGTGATCACCAGATGATTTCTTCATGTTTGGGTTCATGTGGTCTGAAAGTAAACGTGATTCTTTTCTTCTCTCTGACTGATCCTGAGTGTTTACGTCACAGAGTGAACTCACATCTGCATCCTGCACCTCTCTGATTCTGTCTGAAGGAAATCTGTGTGTTTGTTTGATTTTACACCAAAAAGTGATGTTTGCAGTTTCCATGCTAACGGCACAGTTTGCTCCAGTGTTGAATATTTTTAGCAGCTGCAGTTGAAGACAGCGCCCCCCTGAGGACGAGTGTGTCCTCACTGTGGACTGACCCAGTACTTTGTCTTAATTTTCTTCTTTTCTTTTCTGTTTTGTTGCAGCCGAGAGAAAAAGGTCGAATGAGGTTTCATCGGCTGCAGAATGTGCAGATAGCTCTGGACTTCCTCAAGCAGAGACAGGTAAACGTCCCGCTCACTTTAGTGTTTTAGAGTAAAACTAACCCTAACCCATCCTCCACACATGTAAAGAAATCAAACTATAAGTTTTGTGTAATGAAATAAACGACTCCAGTAAAAAGGATTCACCACAGGAAGGAAGGAAAGCGTAAAATGTTTGTTTCTGATCAGATCCTGCTTCTTAAAAGAAAAACATTCCAGGAAACTTGAAGAGTTGATCTTTACTTCCTCTTGATCCTGTCTGAGTCTCTGCAGATTTAACGATTCATCCTAGGAGCTCGACTAAGCAGCTACAGGATGAAGAGATTAGTTTTCCTAATGAGCTCCACAGACCGGAGATCACGTTGAATTCAGCAGAAATCAGGATCCTTTTCGTTTCCTCAGGATTACGTACCACACTGTTTTGTTTTTCCAGGTGAAACTTGTGAACATCAGGAATGATGACATCACTGATGGAAACCCCAAACTGACATTAGGACTCATCTGGACCATCATCCTCCACTTCCAGGTCTGAGACCCTCACATGTAGCCTCCGGCTCGGTCTATTTGCTGGAGTTTTCTGTGTTGGAGTCAAATCAGAAGTTACAAACTCTGCTTTTTACATTACAAGTGGTCTGAACCAGGTGGTCTGAACCAGGTGGTCTGAACCAGGTGGTCTGAACCAGGTGGTCTGAACCAGGTGATCTGAACCAGGTGGTCTGAACCAGGTGGTCTGAACCAGGTGGTCTGAAGGTCTTTGTTTTGACTTTGGCTGCTTTTTCACTCAGTTTTTGTTCAAGAATCTTTTAGTTGGTAGAAAAGAAAAAACTTATAGATGTTTTAGGTCTGTTAATCACTTTATTTGTTGGCGCATTTTTTACTAGAGTCCACTAATAACCAAACTGGGCTGAAATTGAGTAAAATGAATTCTTTCTTTTGAAAGTCTGGAGGACTATTGATCAAGACCACTTGATAAAATCTGTCTCCTTACAATGAAAAGTTAAACGCGAGGACTGGATCAGGAGTTTAGAGCAGATTGATGAGATAATCTCTGATAGTCTGGATTTTTAATGGATGTCACGTTATCTCTGTGTTGGCAACATATTTCAGTCGTCAGGATTAGAGCTTGGATCTGGATCTGGAGGAGAAATGTTCCTGCCTGGGGCAGATGTTTTGGTCTATAAGCGTTCTAAAGGAGCACATGACATTTAGGAACATTTGATTTAGCTGCTGTTTGAATTGGAAGTGGAGAAAACTTGTTAGTTTTTTTTTATCCTGGAGGTTTTTGCAGAATCCGTCCTGCTTCAGATGCACATTTCATGCCGTCTGAATCCTCTGCTCCTCTTCTGGAGTCCCACTCTGACCTGGTCTCTCCTCCCTGAATGAAGCAGGAGCATCTCTTAAATCTGCTGTTTAGGACACACTGAACATCCTGACTCATGGATGCTGCTGCAGCATCTCATTTCCTTCCAGATACTGAATTCTGTTTCCAGGTCACAGATGGAGGAGAGACAGATCAGGACATGAAAAGAACCTCGGAGGTTAAAAATAAACCGGATGAACAGCCGCTTGTGTGCACAGGTTCTGATTATGGAGTTAGGCTGTGGTTGAAACGGGGAATGATGAGACTTTTGTGTCAGACTGAGGCTTCTGATGAGTTTTGATCAAATATTTTAATATAAATGAGCTGATGTCACAAGAACTTCCCAATAAGAGGAAATATCGTAACGTAAAGTTTCCTTTCTGAATCCTATAATTGAATTCTGTCTGAGTGTTCCTGCAGCCTGAACAGGAACATGGATTCAGAGGAGTCGTTTCCTCCTGCAGTCTGAACAGGAACATGGATTCAGAGGAGTCGTGTCCTCCTGCAGTCTGAACAGGAACATGGATTCAGAGGAGTCGTTTCCTCCTGCATCCTGAACAGGAACATGGATTCAGAGGAGTCGTGTCCTCCTGCATCCTGAACAGGAACATGGATTCAGAGGAGTCGTGTCCTCCTGCATCCTGAACAGGAACATGGATTCAGAGGAGTCGTGTCCTCCTGCATCCTGAACAGGAACATGGATTCAGAGGAGTCGTGTCCTCCTGCATCCTGAACAGGAACATGGATTCAGAGGAGTCGTGTCCTCCTGCAGCCTGAACAGGAACATGGATTCAGAGGAGTCGTTTCCTCCTGCATCCTGAACAGGAACATGGATTCAGAGGAGTCGTTTCCTCCTGCAGTCTGAACAGGAACATGGATTCAGAGGAGTCGTTTCCTCCTGCGTCCTGAACAGGAACATGGATTCAGAGGAGACGTTTCCTCCTGCATCCTGAACAGGAACATGGATTCAGAGGAGACGTTTCCTCCTGCATCCTGAACAGGAACATGGATTCAGAGGAGTCGTTTCCTCCTGCATCCTGAACAGGAACATGGATTCAGAGGAGTCGTGTCCTCCTGCATCCTGAACAGGAACATGGATTCAGAGGAGACGTTTCCTCCTGCAGCCTGAACAGGAACATGGATTCAGAGGAGTCGTTTCCTCCTGCAGTCTGAACAGGAACATGGATTCAGAGGAGTCGTGTTCTCCTCCAGGCTGGAGTCACGTGTCTCAGAGGCTAAAAGCCTCTTTTCTTATCTTCCTGCTGCTTTTTAACTCTTTGATATTAAACTTAGAAATCAGTTGCTTCACTCGAGTCTCGAACTATAAACCGCTGCCATGTGATGTAACCGCTGGTGGGATTACGCTGTCTGCAGGTTGCCATGGAAACGGTAGTGCGACCACTTGATTTGGCATGACTCAGCAGAACGTTTGGCCACAGAACGAGTTGTTAAGGAGATCAAACGATGCAGGAGGGCGAAGCGTGATGATGAACAGATCGAAGGGGCACGGTTACAGAAATAAAATGAGAGAAGAAGAGTTGACCTGTAGAAGTTCCTGTCTGAGGAGGTCAGAGTTTAGAAGATGGTTTTACGTGCTACACGTCTTGTTTGGTTCCAGGTTTTATTTACTTTATCTTTATTTCGCTTTGTCAAAATAATTAACAAAGCTCCTCAGATGAGAAGCAAAACGTCTTTAAGGAACCAAAGAAGTCCAGTTGTCTTCATTTGAACCCGTTAGGAGAACCATGACCTGGATGACTGAGAACCTTCACCAGCATTTAGTTCTTTTTATGAGGATCTTTAGGAATGGTTCTCTGATGCACTTTGACCTTTAGATGCAGAAAAATGCCCATGAGATTTTGCACCATGACATTCTTAAGTCTCAGCATTATTTCCACCAGCTGTTGGACTCAGGCCTGTGGTGGTGATGAACTGGAGAAACCTTCAGGTTTTTCACACCAGACTGTGACGGTGACTCAGCTAATTATAGCATCTCTCACCCAGCTATCGTTTCTCATGACTCTCAGTTGATGTGAGTCATTTTTTCTCATCGTGTTACAGAAACATCAAACACCACTAGATGTCACTGTTAGGTTCCATGCCTCATCACCATTTGGCCCCGCATCCAGCTGCTCTGTCTGCTTCTGATTGGCTGACCAGGCTGTCTGTAGCCAGCAGGTCTAAAAGCGGACTCAGAGTGAAGTTGGTGCGTGAAGCACAAGCTGGGTTTATTAAAGCTCTTCTCTCATTGGTTCATTCAGTTTGTGTTGATCTCTGAGGAGAGGTGATGGATTAGGATTGATTTAATCTGCTTTACTGATCTCCATCACTCCCTCTGCAGGCGCTCTATCTGCTGACTCACATGTTTTATTAATACATCTACATATAGAGGCTTTAAAGATGGATGTTAGAGGAGCTGAGCTGCAAAACATTTTTAGATCCAAAGTATCAGAAAATCTTTTGTTATTAATGTTTTAGTTATTATTAAATCTGTAGCTCTCATCCACTTGGTAGTCCCTAGATCTAATAGAGGAATGCACTGAAATGAGCAAAAACCCAAAAAAATCTACTAAATCTGTTAAAGTTTGAGAAGAAAAATGAACAGTATCCTGTTAAATTATTCTAACATTAATATTAATTAGGTTATTTTTACTTTATTATTACCTTACATTACATTATAACCCTTTTTTGCAGAAAATTAATACAAAAATATTTTTTCTTGCACTTAGTTTAGTTGATTCCAGACTTTTAAAAGGAAAATAAAGGTAAAATACAAACATGTTGATGTTTTCACACAGTAAAACAGTTTAACACATAGCTAAATAATAATAATGTTATGAATAATTAAAATAAATAAAAAGGAGGAAAAAGACAAACTAGAGTTAAAAACAAGAACTTCCTGGTTCATATTAGTGTCTGTTTAAACTGATTTTAACAACATATAAAATTAAACTGTTTACATTCATGTCTATTATATTTACTCAACAGAACAACCAGATCTACAAACTAATATTCATCCTACAATGTATGAATGGTGATTTATTATATCACTAATGCACGGTATGATACACACACATTTATCTGACCAACACATCCAACCAGATCCTGATGAATTAAACACTCACATTTGTTCTCTGCATATCAAATATTAAATATTAAGTTAGCGATGGTTGATATTTTCTTCATTTAAGTTTCTGTTGGTTGTTTAAACCGGACATTCTTGTAGTTTATCACATGGTTTTAAACAGCTTTTATTGTTATTTGTTCTTTATCATGTTTGAAATGTGACCTCCTTTTAAAACTGTTTGGGGATTGAAGGGTTAAACAAACAGCAAAAAGGAGAACGTATTCAACTGTTTTCCATCCAAAACCTAAAAATACAGTTTCCTGTGACGTCCCAGATAAAATGTTTTATTATAATAGCATATTTTCTATCATCTACTCATAGGATTAGATTTAAACAACAGAATCTTGTAATCTTGGTAAATATTCATTAATTGATCATAATAGTGGATTCATTAACTGTCTGCACTCGAGGTTCAGAGCCGGTTCTATTTTAAGGTTCTGTTCTCCAGGAGGGGAGGTTATTTATTATAATCGGTTGTATTTTCCCAGTCAGTAAACGTGTGAGAGCTGTTCACACCTCCTCTCAGCTTCCATCAGTTCTTCTCCTCTTTTTCTTTTGTCCTTTTTTAACTTCCTCGTGCTTCAGAGCAGATCGAATGAAAACCTGTCGCCTCCTCCTGGAACGGCGGAGCTTAAAGGAGACGTTTCTCCTCGGAGGCAGTTTGGTGGATTCTCTCGTCGCCGGCTGATTTGTTGTAAATTCCCTGCTGAAGCTGCCGCTCTGAGCGAGTGTTTGTGGCACAGAAAGCTGCTCGCTAACAGCCGTGGAGGAGAGAAAGCTGGGGAGAGACGGCAGCGGATTGGTGGAGGAGCAGAGCCGAGGAGGGAGGGGAGAGAGTGAAGCTGCAGCAGCCGAGAGATAAAAGCTTTTCTCTTGTTCTGCCGGCGTCTGCGAGCGTCGGATGAAGCAGAGCAGCAGCCAGTTGAGGGAGCGGCGGATCCAGACTGCCTGCTGTCGGATCAGCAGGCCTCACACCACAAACGGACCTACTCCGGTCTGGGAGGAGGAGGGAGGGGGAGGCTCACAGCTGATCGGGGACCGCCCAACCTCCTCCGCCAGCCTCCACCGTATCAATCGGATCAGTCCAGTCATGCTCGTCTGGGGCTTTCACCGGAGACGCCTCCTGGTTTTTTCCATCTTTTGTTTTTTGTCTTAACCTCTGTCGCTTCGCTGCGTGATGCTCCGGACTTTTCTGGACGCCGAGTCCCTTTGGCTCTGCTCCAGATACTCTGCACATCTGCACAGGAAATGGGTCTGCAACTAGAACTGGAAGTCCTTCCCGAAGCTAACGGAGGACCAGTCCCTCTTCCTCCTCTTCCTCCTCACCCAGATGCCTTTTCCTAAACTGGACTGGAAGGAAAACAGGAGCAGATTCTCCTTTTGCCTTTGATGTAAATCCTTCTCACAACTGTGGATGTTTCAGGCTGTTGCATCGTCGCACTGCACCACCTGATGAAGAGAAACACGTCTGAGTTTCAGGCAGATGGGCAGCAGGATGTTTATGATTTCAGAGTGTTGGAGCAGCTAACTTTAAGCCTCCAGGAGTCCTGCATTAATGTGTGTGTGGAATCTGTCATGTGATTCGACGGGCTCACGTTCAGAGTTTAACCCTTTAGGCCGCCGTCTCTCCTGCTGATCACATCGAGGATCAGAGCACATGACAGGATAAAGTGTGTGAGGATGAGGTGGGAAACGCAGGCTCTGATTGAGTATTTAACAAGCTGTCGGAGTATTGGCTGGAACTCCCGGCAATCTGTTGCAGCATTGGCTGAGTGCTGTCACACACAACCAATCTGGACGGCGTGCCGCCTCGACATGCAGCTCGACGCCAACACGAGGAGTACTCCAACAGATCGGGTTCTGCTGTTAGAGGGGGAAGGCTACTAATCACCACAGCTCAGCATCATTAATTCATCAGCTCAGATAGAGCTCCACCTGAACCTGAGAACCTCTCTGTTTTTATTTGACTGTTAAAGGAGTCAGACTGGAGATGAAGCGGACCATTTGTCTGTTGTCTCTCGATGAAGCTGAGTCATAAACCTGAGACCTTCTCAGTTAAACGGTTTCTCGTTCGTTTCTCCAACTGTGCGTCGCTCCTGATGCATCACCTCTCACCAGGTAACAGCTCACCTGTCAGCACCCATAAATCACACACGTGACCCGGACAGAGTTTATTTTCTCCTCCAGTGCCCTTCAGTAAAACCACAAGTGGAGCTTCCGGCTGTTGACAGACTCACAGGGGTCCTGGGAGGTCTGGGCTGACCACCACACTGCCTGAATCTGTAGTTTTTCCTCTTCCTTCCATCTGATCCGTCTCTGTTCACCAGGATGGGTTCTGCAGACCTTCCTGAGCATTAATCATGCTGCTCTATGAATGAACTGCCTTTTCTTGATAAAATCTCAGTGCCGTTAGTGAAGTCATGGGGAACTCGATGGGTTGTGTCCGACCTCCTCATGAAGGGGAGCAAGGTGGAGCTCAGCCGCATTCTCCAAAGAGACGTCTTCGTTTTAGACGCAAGCACAAAGGCAACAAGAGCAGGAGAGCAGATAAAGTCCACTCTGATCAGCGAGGACGTGATCCTGGTGAAGAGGGTGAAGACGAGGAGGGGAGCGCTGCAGCTGCAGGAAGCAGCAGCAGAACGGTGTCTGATCATCCCACCGCTCACCTACACAGCAACACTCTGTCCCCCGGGTTGATGAGTACCGGCGCCGGGGGGCTGCTGAGCAGCAGAAGACTCGAAGGGACCCCCAATCCCAGCCCCGCCTGGAGGGGGGTCTTCTGCCTTCCAGGGGAGGAAGACTCCGTCAGCGCCATCATAGATGTGTCCAGCATCCCGAGCCAAACCACCACCACCACCCCAGTCAACACGGCGCCGGTCCTCGGCAGCACCACACCAGGTGGAGGGAGGGTCTGCCGGGTCAGGGAGAAGGTCCAGGGAGTCCTGGAGAAACCCTGGGTGCTCCGACAGAGGAAGGAGAAGAAGGACAAAGTGGGAGGAGATAAAAATGGAGGAGAGGACGGGACGAAGCAGGTGGCTGCTGCACCATCTGAGCGGGAGAGGAGGGGTGTGGTCCACATCAGAGAGGTGGATGGTAAACTCTGCGTGGTGCGGACAGTGTATCCTAGTGACTATGGCTCTCCTGTGTGGACAGGTGATGGTGACCTGGAGGTCCACAAAGAGCCTCCTGTACCGTCACCCATCACAGAAAATATCCTCAAAGTCCAACTGTTAGAGGACAGAGGTAAAGTCCTCCAGTCCTCCAATCAGCTGAAGGGATTCAGGTTGGACTCTTCAGATGGTAGATCATCCCTCCTAGAGTCAGGATACTCCAGCGATCTTCTGCTGACGTCTCCAGAAACAGCTGGGACCACCCCGAGTCAGACGGACTGGGGAGGTCTGACCAGCAGCTCGTCAGAGAGACTGGACTCCACGATGGAGAGTCCTCTGCTGCCGCAGCAACAAGCGGCTGTAAAACACCTGCCACAGGTTGGTGTCTGTAACCAGAGCAGATACAGGAGTCAGTAAGGCAGCAACGAGTTTCAGGAGAAAGTTTGTTTCATCAGGTTTAGTCTGAGAGAAAAACCTCCTGAACCGGATTAAGAGAGTCCATCATGAATAATAAAATCGAAACCTCCTACGCTCTCAGGGAAAGTCACATTTTAATCTCCAATTGTGAATATATTAGTACAGACACATGAACGTTGAGTTTCTCTTCCTGTTTTAGTGCTCAGATGGAATCATGGGAAATGATTTCAGACCAGAGTCTTGTTTCCAGGAAGTGAAGAGTGTGTTTTTTCCTTTTAGACCGGACCAGCTCTCTGATGTTGTACAGTTTGTTTCATTGTGTGTTTCAGTCTGGCAGCGTTTTAGTGGTTTTTGTTTTATCAGCTGATGGAGGAAGCCAGTCGTCTCTCCGTCTTTGTTCCTGTGTTCTAATCAACGCAGCACAGCCTCCTCGTTCTCCCTTTGCTTTTTTTGTTTGTTTTGTTTTCCTCACACACACACACACTCTGTTCTGACGTCTGTATGTGCGTTAGAGGCACGCTGGCTGGTTGAGTGTTTTCGATAAAGGTCAGAGCTTCTCCTCCAACTCATCCTTTACTACGACGTTAAACAGGACAGGATGTAGATGCTCAGGTGGTTTCAGCTGGAAGGTCATTTACAGAAGGATGACATCACTTTAGATCAAAGTCATCGTTTTATCCACCACATTCAACCAGTGCTTGTTTATTAGAACATGAGCACATGAAGCCGAGCTGCTCACATCATCAGACTAATGTTATGATTAAATGGACACTTTCTGCTGAGTCATGAAAAACTCACTCTGATTTTACAGGCTGCAGCTCAAACCGCTTCTCTCTGTGACTGAAGGTAAAACCTGGAGGTTCTGGTTTTGACTGAATCCTGAACAGCTCTGATGATTTGGGCTAATAATTTATTCCAGGGAACTAAGAGTTTTATCTTTATTTTTAACTTTTTTAAGGATTAACTTGAAAATGATTCTGAAAGCTTCCAAGTTGAAGATTTATTATTGCTAGCAGGAATTAGCACCTTGTGGTGGTGAGTTCACGAACTGGAAAAAACGTAACAATTTGACTTTTATTTTGTTAAACAAATAACAAATCAGGATTTTACAGGATGCTCTTTCGTGTCGTTTAGTTTGATATGTTGCTGTTTTGTGTGTGTGTGTGTGTGTGTGTGTGTGTGTGTGTGTGTGTGTGTGTGTGTGTGTGTGTGTGTGTGTGTGTGCGTGCGTGTGTCCATATAAATTTTAAATTCATGAGAGAGACTGCTGCTTCATTGAGCCTAGAGGGATTCCTGCCTGAAACCACCACTCACATTTATCCATCCACCCGTCTCTGTCTTCATCCATCCATCCATCCGTCCATTTCTTGAAGAATTTTAACATCAGTCTTTCACAGAAGTTAAATGATTTATCCATCTTTTTCTCTTTCCTTTCATCCTCTCTCTCCTCACTGTTAACTCGTCCCTCCATCATCTTTTCCTCCAACTTCAAAGGGGTCGTGTTTCTAAAAGAGGGCTAGGCCTGGGGGTGGGGGGTCAGATGTTTGATTGGATCAGAGCTGCTTTACATGCAGTTTTATTACTTTTTAAATCTATTTCGGAGCAGAATGTCTCTATTACATCTGTTCTGCTCCAGTTTTTATTATCTCAGATTCTCTGCTTGCTCCCGACTCGACGCCGTCGCCTTTCACCAGCGATGCTCGTTTTCGTTCACGTCATCTCCTCCAGGAAGTCCCAGGTTAACTGGGTTCAGCCATAAAAGGCTCCTAACTCGAGGGCTGAGCCAGAGATGAGCTGACTGATGATAACCGTCTCGTTAGCAGCAGCCTGTCACAGAGTTACAGTCTGTTCTCATTTATCTGACTGACAGAAAAAGGAGGTTTCTCTCCAACGAGCTGTTAGTGAAAATAGTGTATTAACAAGTGACAGAATCTGAGTGTCAAACAGCAGAGAGGAGTTTCTTTAAGTTTCGTTTGTTGTGTTTTACTCTCCTGTTTAGCGACTCATCCAGTTAGATTCTGAGGTCCACTGGAGGCACCGTCTTCTAAACGTGGAGGTTTGGATTCCAGTGACCGTTTGCTGCTGCTGATTGTGAATGGAGTTTAAACCCTCTGACCTTCAGGTGGATTTCTGTGACCAGCAGAAACTTTGGTCTCATTCCGGTGTTTTTACATGATGCCTCTGAGATCTGGAGCATAGGAGGAGGAGGATGTGATGCAGAGGGCGTGCTCCTCCTCAGACTGCTGCATCAGTATTCAGACAGAGGATCACAGTCTGCAGATAGAAACTCTGCAGGAATATTTCTAGATGTATGTGATCACCCTAGGTCTGCTGTAAGTAAACCGACTGATTGTCCCGTACCGTGGGAATGTTAGAGACATAGCGGTTAGTTGTGTGTTCACAGATGTGACTTGGTGTGAATTCTGCAGGATTTTACTGCATCTTTTTGTGAAAAGACTCTTTATCCTCTCATCAGCTGTCATCCCTCCTCCTGTGTTTAGTTTTATTTATTTTTGCTGCAGTCTCCTGGCAAACCCCAGACCCTCATAGTGCTCCACATTATCATCAACAGCAGGAGGAGGAGGAGGAGGGCTGACGGGCTGCAGCCAAGCCGTGACGGTTCCAGCTCCTACGTCACTCTGCCTTTGTCGACATGAACAAACGACCCTAAAGAGAGAAAACTTAGAGCAAAGTTTATAAAACGCTTGGATCCAGATGCTGTCAGCCTCTGTGGAAGTTTTGTTTCTCCTCAGACGTCCTCCTAGGAGACATGTCTGCTTTAATCTGCTTCAGCCTGAGAGGCTCCCCCCTCTCTGTGTTCCTGGAGGCTGGTTTTATTTCTAAAGGGTTCTGATCCGTGTGGCTCTGATTCTTTAACCAAATGAAATTGAGCTGCTGGAAGTTCTGTGTGTCAGCTCTGAAATGAAGGAAGGAGGAAATGATGCGAGGAGCAGATTGATCTGAAGCAGAACAGATGAAAGAAAATGAAAAACAGGAGAGACGGATGGAGGTGGAGAGGAAGGAAATGTGTGATGGGAAGTTAATGAGCAGATTTACATGCTGGAGTGAAGAAATGGATTTTATTCTGCATGAATAAAATTCTTATTTTAATATTCTCCCTCCTATTGGTCAGAGGAAGCATCAGGTTCATCAGAGGGACTGAAATCATCTCAGTGAGGTCATCTCAGTTTTAGATTAATGAATGTTTCTGTTCCCTTCAGATATCTGAGATCTACGTTTGCGGGGAGTCAGCTGACCTCACAGCCAAAGAGAAGCTGCTGTTATGGAGCCAGCAGGCGACAGAAGGATACCCCGGCCTCCGCTGCGTCAACTTCACCTCATCGTGGAGCAACGGACGAATGTTCAACGCTCTGCTGCACAGATACAGGTCAGAGGTTACGCTCCGAACGCCTGAAGGTTCCTTACCAATGGGTCAAACACGCTGACTCTGTATGTTTGGTCCTCAGGCCCGACCTGATCGACATGGAGGCGGTGTCCTGTCAGAGTAACCGTGAGAACCTCGAGCAGGCCTTCGAGATCGCCGAGTCGTTAGGCGTGACCCGACTGCTGGACGCTGAGGGTGAGACGGATGGAGCTAAACCTTCATCCCAGCAGCCAGACTCTGTTAACGGTGTCAGGAGCTCACTTCTGAAGAACCTCAGGGTCTTCAGTCTGAACTGTGTCAGAGAAAAGTTTGGTTTATTTATTTTAATAGTGTTGTTTTTGTTTTTTAAACCATAAAACCCTCATGAATGATGTCATTTATCTGAGGAAAGCTGTGGCATTTTACCTCATGAGTTTTATCTCTGAAACATAAAAACGTTATAGATTTTAAACCTCAAGGATTCATGAAAGTTGAGTCATTTTGTTTATTTTTATTTCAGTAGTTTAAGATTTATATAAATATAATAGTTAATTTTTGTATTCTACTTGAAATCAGTGGAAATCTTTTAAAACCATTTTGTTTTAAACATTTTAAGAAACAAACTATTAAAACCTTTTTTAATGACAACACAAACCCACCTCTATTCATTATAGCTGTATTCAGTCTATTATTTTTATTAAATAATGTGTAACTGTTAGGTGATAAAAACAGGACGTTCCTGCTGTTTTTGACTCTTTCTGTCTGTTTTGACTCTTTCTGTCTGTTTTGACTCTTTCTGTCTGTTTTTGACTCTTTCTGTCTGTCTGTTTTTGACTCTTTCTCTGTTTTTTACTCTTTCTGTCTGTTTTTGACTCTGTCTGTCTGTTTTGACTCTTTGTCTGTTTTTGACTCTTTCTGTCTGTTTTGACTCTTTCTGTCTGTTTTGACTCTGTGTGTCTGTTTTTGACTCTTTGTCTGTTTTTGACTCTTTGTCTGTTTTTGACTCTGTCTGTTTTTGACTCTTTCTGTCTCTTTTGACTCTTTCTGTCTCTTTTGACTCTTTCTGTCTGTTTTTGACTCTTTCTGTCTGTTTTTGACTCGTTCTGTCTGTTTTTGACTCTTTGTCTGTTTTTGACTCTTTCTGTCTGTTTTTGACTCTTTCTGTCTGTTTTTGACTCTTTCTGTCTGTTTTTGACTCTGTCTGTTTTTGACTCTCTGTTTTTGACTCTGTCTTTTTTGACTCTGTCTGTTTTTGACTCTCTGTTTTTGACTCTGTCTGTTTTTGACTCACTGTCTTTTTTGACTCTGTCTGTTTTTGACTCTGTCTGTTTTTGACTCTGTCTGTTTTTGACTCTGTTTTTGTCTCTGTCTGTTTTTGACTCTTTGTCTGTTTTTGACTCTTTGTCTGTTTTTGACTCTTTCTGTCTGTTTTTGACTCTTTCTGTCTGTTTTTGACTCTTTCTGTCTGTTTTTGACTCTTTCTGTTTTTGACTCTTTCTGTTTTTGACTCTTTCTGTCTGTTTTTGACTCTTTCTGTCTGTTTTTGACTCTTTCTGTCTGTTTTGACTCTTTGTCTGTTTTTGACTCTTTGTCTGTTTTTGACTCTTTCTGTCTGTTTTTGACTCTTTCTGTCTGTTTTTGACTCTTTCTGTCTGTTTTTGACTCTTTCTGTTTTTGACTCTTTCTGTTTTTGACTCTTTCTGTCTGTTTTTGACTCTTTCTGTCTGTTTTTGACTCTTTCTGTCTGTTTTGACTCTTTGTCTGTTTTTGACTCTTTGTCTGTTTTTGACTCTTTCTGTCTGTTTTTGACTCTTTCTGTCTGTTTTTGACTCTTTCTGTCTGTTTTTGACTCTTTCTGTTTTTGACTCTTTCTGTTTTTGACTCTTTCTGTCTGTTTTTGACTCTTTCTGTCTGTTTTTGACTCTTTCTGTCTGTTTTGACTCTTTGTCTGTTTTTGACTCTTTGTCTGTTTTTGACTCTTTCTGTCTGTTTTTGACTCTTTCTGTCTGTTTTTGACTCTTTCTGTCTGTTTTTGACTCTTTCTGTTTTTGACTCTTTCTGTTTTTGACTCTTTCTGTCTGTTTTTGACTCTTTCTGTCTGTTTTTGACTCTTTCTGTCTGTTTTGACTCTTTGTCTGTTTTTGACTCTTTGTCTGTTTTTGACTCTTTCTGTCTGTTTTTGACTCTTTCTGTCTGTTTTTGACTCTTTCTGTCTGTTTTTGACTCTTTCTGTTTTTGACTCTTTCTGTTTTTGACTCTTTCTGTCTGTTTTTGACTCTTTCTGTCTGTTTTTGACTCTTTCTGTCTGTTTTGACTCTTTGTCTGTTTTTGACTCTTTGTCTGTTTTTGACTCTTTCTGTCTGTTTTTGACTCTTTCTGTCTGTTTTTGACTCTTTCTGTCTGTTTTTGACTCTTTCTGTTTTTGACTCTTTCTGTTTTTGACTCTTTCTGTCTGTTTTTGACTCTTTCTGTCTGTTTTTGACTCTTTCTGTCTGTTTTGACTCTTTGTCTGTTTTTGACTCTTTGTCTGTTTTTGACTCTTTCTGTCTGTTTTTGACTCTTTCTGTCTGTTTTTGACTCTTTCTGTCTGTTTTTGACTCTTTCTGTTTTTGACTCTTTCTGTTTTTGACTCTTTCTGTCTGTTTTTGACTCTTTCTGTCTGTTTTTGACTCTTTCTGTCTGTTTTGACTCTTTGTCTGTTTTTGACTCTTTGTCTGTTTTTGACTCTTTCTGTCTGTTTTTGACTCTTTCTGTCTGTTTTTGACTCTTTCTGTCTGTTTTTGACTCTTTCTGTTTTTGACTCTTTCTGTTTTTGACTCTTTCTGTCTGTTTTTGACTCTTTCTGTCTGTTTTTGACTCTTTCTGTCTGTTTTGACTCTTTGTCTGTTTTTGACTCTTTGTCTGTTTTTGACTCTTTCTGTCTGTTTTTGACTCTTTCTGTCTGTTTTTGACTCTTTCTGTCTGTTTTTGACTCTGTCTGTTTTTGACTCTTTGTCTGTTTTTGACTCTTTGTCTGTTTTGACTCTGTGTGTCTGTTTTTGACTCTGTCTGTTTTGACTCTTTCTGTCTGTCTGTTTTTGACTCTCTGTCTGTTTTTGACTCTGTCTGTTTTTGACTGTCTGTCTGTTTTTGACTCTGTCTGTTTTTGACTGTCTGTTTTTGACTCTGTCTTTTTTGACTCTGTCTTTTTGACTCTGTCTTTTTTGACTCTTTCTGTCTGTCTGTTTTTGACTCTTTCTGTCTGTCTGTTTTTGACTCTTTCTGTCTGTCTGTTTTTGACTCTTTCTGTCTGTCTGTTTTTGACTCTCTGTCTGTTTTTTACTCTCTGTCTGTTTTTGACTCTTGTCTGTTTTTGACTCTTGTCTGTTTTTGACTGTCTGTTTTTGACTCTGTCTGTTTTTGACTCTTTCTGTCTGTTTTTGACTCTTTCTGTCTGTTTTGACTCTTTCTGTCTGTTTTGACTCTGTGTGTCTGTTTTTGACTCTGTGTGGCTGTTTTTGACTCTTTCTGTCTGTCTGTTTTTGACTCTGTCTGTTTTTGACTCTCTGTCTGTTTTTGACTCTCTGTCTGTTTTTGACTCTTGTCTGTTTTTGACTCTGTCTGTTTTTGACTCTTGTCTGTTTTTGACTCTGTCTGTTTTTGACTGTCTGTTTTTGACTGTCTGTTTTTGACTCTGTCTGTTTTTGACTGTCTGTTTTTGACTCTGTTTTTGACTCTCTGTCTTTTTTTACTCTGTCTTTTTTGACTCTTTCTGTCTGTTTTTGACTCTTTCTGTCTGTCTGTTTTTGACTCTCTGTTTTTGACTCTGTCTTTTTTGACTCTGTCTGTTTTTGACTCTCTGTTTTTGACTCACTGTCTGTTTTTGACTCACTGTCTGTTTTGACTCTCTGTCTTTTTTGACTCTGTCTGTTTTTGACTCTGTCTGTTTTTGACTCTGTCTGTTTTTGACTCTGTTTTTGACTCTGTCTGTTTTTGACTGTCTTTTTTGACTGTCTGTTTTTGACTCTGTCTGTCTGTTTTTGACTCTTTCTGTCTGTTTTTGACTCTGTCTGTTTTTGACTCTCTGTCTTTTTTGACTCTGTCTGTCTGTTTTTGACTCTGTCTGTTTTTGACTCTCTGTTTTTGACTCTTTGTCTGTTTTTTTAACTCTTTGTCTGTTTTTTAACTCTTTGTCTGTTTTTGACTCTTTGTTTTGACTCTTTGTCTGTTTTGACTCTTTCTGTCTGTTTTTGACTCTGTCTGTTTTTGACTCTGTCTGTTTTTGACTCTGTCTGTTTTTGACTCTTTGTCTGTTTTTGACTCTTTCTGTCTGTTTTTGACTCTTTCTGTCTGTTTTTGACTCTTTCTGTCTGTTTTTGACTCTTTCTGTTTTTGACTCTTTCTGTTTTTGACTCTTTCTGTCTGTTTTTGACTCTTTCTGTCTGTTTTTGACTCTTTCTGTCTGTTTTGACTCTTTGTCTGTTTTTGACTCTTTGTCTGTTTTTGACTCTTTCTGTCTGTTTTTGACTCTTTCTGTCTGTTTTTGTCTCTTTCTGTCTGTTTTGACTCTTTGTCTGTTTTTGACTCTTTGTCTGTTTTTGTCTCTTTCTGTTTTTGACTCTCTGTCTGTTTTTGTCTCTCTGTCTGTTTTTGACTCTTGTCTGTTTTTGACTCTTGTCTGTTTTTGACTGTCTGTTTTTGACTCTGTCTGTTTTTGACTCTGTCTGTTTTTGACTCTGTCTGTTTTTGACTCTTTCTCTGTTTTTTACTCTTTCTGTCTGTTTTTGTCTCTTTCTGTCTGTTTTTGACTCTTTCTGTCTGTTTTGTCTCTTTGTCTGTTTTTGACTCTGTCTGTTTTTGACTCTGTCTGTTTTTGACTCTGTCTGTTTT
This sequence comes from Callopanchax toddi, assembly GCA_006937965.1. Lineage (NCBI taxonomy): Eukaryota > Metazoa > Chordata > Actinopteri > Cyprinodontiformes > Nothobranchiidae > Callopanchax > Callopanchax toddi. Next base: position 1,043,990 of record SSNR01000083.1, read on the forward strand.
TGACTCTGTCTGTTTTTGACTCTGTCTGTTTTTGACTCTCTGTCTGTTTTTGACTCTCTGTTTTTGACTCTGTCTGTTTTTGACTCACTGTCTTTTTTGACTCTGTCTGTTTTGACTGTCTTTTTTTACTCTGTCTGTTTTTGACTCTGTCTGTTTTGACTCTGTCTTTTTTTACTCTTTCTGTCTGTCTGTTTTTGACTGTCTGTTTTGACTCTGTCTTTTTTTACTCTTTCTGTCTGTCTGTTTTTGACTCTGTCTGTTTTGACTCTTTCTGTCTGTTTTTGACTCTTTCTGTCTGTTTTTGACTCTTTCTGTGTGTTTTGTCCTCAGACGTCGACGTTCCGTCTCCAGACGAGAAGTCGGTCATCACTTACGTCTCTTCCATCTATGACGCGTTTCCTAAAATCCCAGAAGGAGGCGAGGGCGTCGCTGCACACGTACGACTGGCTCATGTCCTCCTTTTAGATTTATTTATCTCAACGTCTGAAGCTAATATTCACATAATTATTTTAATAAGATTCATCCTGTTCTCTATCTTTTTGCATTAAACTTTGTTAGCTTTAGAATCAAACGTGAGACTTTAGATGTTTTATTACATTTTTTCTGTTTATTGTTAAAAGTTTTCTTAAAACAAACCCTATGTGTTGGTTTTTAGAGTCATTTTCTTTTTTCTGTACTGATATTCATTTCCTCTGTCCTCCTCCTCCAGGAGGTGGACCAGCGCTGGTCCGAGTACCAGTCCAGGTTCCTGTCTCTGCTCCAGTGGAGCCGCCAGCAAACGGCCATCATGGCCGACAAGAACTTCCCTCAAAACCCCGTTGAACTCAAGGTCAGTGACGTTTGTGGTTCTGTTCTTCTTCATTCACTGTTTATAAAATAAACATCTGAAAATATTAACACAGTTCAATGAAAATCTGACAGGATGGATTTCATTTATTATCTCTATTTTTAATGACCTGAAAACATGTTGATATTCAAATAATTTCCCTCTTTTTATTGTTCTGTTTGTAAAGAATCCCAAACCTTTAACCTCCTGTCTCACCTCACTGCTTTACTGCTGATCTGATCACATATTTGATCAAAAACTGAGACTAAACCTTTAAAACATTTAGAAACCAGTCGTATAGGTTGATTTCTAAATGTTTTAACAACTTAATAGGTCAGATTATTACAGAAGTGTCATTTTATTAAGTTATAAGCTTTGTCTAACCGAGACAGAGCATCCAGCTTTACAGGTCAATTCTGTTAAATAGGAAGATTTATTTTAATGATCTTGACTTTGAGTTGAATAAAAACATCCACATTCTACGTTTTATCTACTTTTTGGACATTCTTTTGATTAATATTTAAGGAAATCATCCCAAACTGAGTCCTGACCTCCTGTGAAGTTCAGACTTTATGAACTCTGTTGTGCAGTTTTAACAGAAATGTTTATAAAAACATCGTCTGAAAACAGAAGAGAAGTATAAAATAGACGCATCATTTAAAGCAGATCAAAACCCTTTCACGTCTGTTATCAGGTTTGACCTCTGACCTTTTTCCTCCTGCAGGCACTTTACAATGAGTACGTTCATTTCAAAGAGACGGAGATTCCCATGAAGGAGGCGGAGAAGTCTCAGGTGGAGCACCTCTACAAGCTGCTGGAGGTGAGGCTGAGCGTCGAGGTGAAGGTGGTTGATGTTGGACCATGTGGACGACTCGCTGTGCGTCATGAGATCCAGATCAGGGGACTGGATTCTGTTACCAAACCCTTTTATCCTGAAGCCAAGTTCTTTCCCTCTGTGGTTCTTTGATCAAACAGGAAGCTGGTAGAATGTCAGCTGATTTAACCAGTCTGTTACTGGAGCATGATGGGATGTTTATTAGCGTGTTCCTGTGTCCAGGTGTGGATCGAGTTCGGTCGTATTAAACTCCCTCAGGGCCTCCATCCCAACGACCTGGAGGAGGAGTGGGGAAAACTCATCCTGGAGATGCTGGAGAGAGAAAAGGCCCTCCGGCCGGCCGTGGAGAGGTACAACACACCGATACACACCTAGAACACACACACACCGATCCATCCAGGCTGTGTGTAACCTGTGTGTGTTTCCAGGCTGGATCTGCTGCTTCAAAGAGCCAATAAGATCCAGAGCACGGCCGTGGACTGTGAGGAGAAACTGACACTGGCTAAAAACACACTCCAGGCTGTGAGTTCACACCACACACACACACATGAGTAAAACCTGGAGATGTTTTACTGTGTGCATGTGGACGAGCTTTAATGGAGCGTGGCCTTCTGGGACAACAAGTATTTATTCACCACTTAGATTTTAACACCAGAACAGATTTAAATCCTCCATTCAGTCGTCAGACTCTTCAAATCCCAACAAAGGTTCTGATAAATGAAGCGTCCTTTAACAATAAAACGAAATAAATCTCTTTATTTTACATCTAGATTAAACTAATCAGCCTGATGCAGCCGAATGTGTTGTTTACTGTTTGAGTTACAATAAAAAACGTATTAGTTTTAGAGAAGGAAACAACATCAGGCTAAAGTCGCACTTCAACAGTCAGATTTAGGGGTTTCTGAGCAGAGTGTTAACGTTTTACGACAGTGATTTATAACGGACACTAGGGGGTGCTAAAACAAGCAAAACTGCATAGTATGCCTTTAAATGACAAGAAAAGATATATAAATATATATATAATAAAAATATATTTTAAAATATATAACTAAAAAAGATTACAACTAAGAACAAAACAAAAAATTACAAAGAAAATGGAGGGAAAACAAATTAAATATCAAAAATGAAAAATGTAAATAAATTAAATTATAAAAAATGAGCAAAGAAAAAACACATTGATTAAGTTATGAAATATTTCTAATGAAAAATAAAGTAGAGAACAGAAGTGATGGTTTTCAGGTATTTTTTCCTCTTGAGGTTTTTTTAGTAAAGGTTTTCTTGTTTTAGTTTTCTGATCTAAAACATCTCAGACTGTCGTGACCTTTGTTGATAAACATTATAAAGATATTAAATATAAGAATAATAATGAAATGAAATCAACACCCAGTCCATCCTCTGGTCTTCTTCAGGACATGTCCCGAGCGGAGAGCGGCGAGGCGGTTCAGTGTGAGAGGGAACTGGTCTCCTACCTGCAGGACTGCGAGTCTCTGATTGGACAACTGGACCAGGAGCTGAAAATCCTCCGAGACGAGAAGTATTACCAGGTGGAGCAGCTGGCGTTCAGGTGAGGCAGAGAGGGGCTGGTTCTGGACTTCATCCTGTAACGGATCCAGACTGAAAACACAACCCGGTCTCTGAGCCGGACTAAAGGGTCGGGTCGGGTCCCTTATGGTCGTTTTAAACTTTGACCTCAGGATGTTGTTTCTTCCTAATGACTGTAAACTCATAGAAATCCAGCGTGACGCTGCTCCGTCAGACCTGAACCTTCTGTTTTTACAACAAACACGTCAACGTTCAGAACAACAAACTCTTCTAGTGGTTTAAGAAAGCGGTGACCTCAGTTCTGTTGTTCACCTGTTGTTTAACGAGGCTCAGATGTTTATTTTCTGAGAGGAGAAACGGTGGCGGTTCTCGTCCGGTGACCGGATTCTGTTTGTCGTCCGTAGAGTTTCCTGCCTTCAGGAGGAGCTGGTCTCCCTCCGGCTGCAGTGCTCCAGCGTCTACAGGAAGGGTCACTTCTCTCAGGCTCTGGGCAGCACCGGGTCGGACCGCAGCAGCCTCAGAACCACGGACAGCGGCCTGTCTCTGGGACAGACGCTGCTGGGAGCTGTGGGGGCCGTGGGAGCCGCTCTCCTGAGGAGACCCATGGCTCGGTCCCAGCTGGTGGCCATGTCTTCATCAGAGGACGAAGGAAGCCTGAGGTTCATCTACGAGCTGCTGGGCTGGGTGGAGGAGACGCAGGTCAGACTCCTTATTTACTTCAGATCAGGCTGAGGGGGAAATAATGACGATTCTATGACCCTGATTCTCCTCAGTCTTTAAAATGTTGTCACTTTATAAATTAGAGGTCTACTGATTGGTCAGATAGTCAGGGGGCGGGGCTACCAGAAGGCGCTATGCTCTGATCCTGATCTAGTCCACAACACGATGTAACCTCCTTGAGATTAAATAATGAGTTCAGTAGGTTTTAAATCATTTCTGTAAATTCAAAGATTGAATGCTAAAACAGGAGATCTCAATTCAAGAAACTTCACAAAAATCTAATTAAAACATTAAAATGAGATGATTCTAACTTTTAATCAGATGTTTATCATCTGGATTCGTGTGTGTGTGTGTGTGTGTGTGTGTTAGGAGCTGCTGGAGGGAGCTGAATGGGGCTCAGACCTCTTGTCTGTGGAGAACAACCTCCAGGAGCACAACAGCATCCACACAGCTGTGGAGGAGCTGCTGAGCAGCCTGCAGGAGGCTCGGAGCTACGAGGTGAACGAGCGTCGCTCAGATCCTCTGATCTGTGCTGAGATTCATGACCTGTAATCAGGACTTGGTTTATCTTTCTGCTCCAGACTCAAGTCTCCCCAAACTTTAAGGGCAACTACTCGGAAACGTTGGCCAAACTGGAGCATCAATACTGCAAACTGCTGGTGAGAAAACGTCTTCAGTCGTTAAATCCATCCATCATAAATGATCAAAACTCAGAGCGTTTCTAGTTACATCTGTTAGGTTGTTTCTATTTAACCAGTGATCTTTAATCAAAGCTGGATTTCACTTTAAATTTGATCAAATACTCAAATGTTGTGAAAAACTCTCATCTTTGTTCAGTTCACTTTATATCTGATTCTATATAAAATATGTGAAGTTATTTTTGAAAGAATAAAGATTTCAGTCATCAAAGTATAATTTCTTTTGGAATGTTTTAAGAATTGTTGGACATTTTATCATTAAATATAATGATAAAAAATTACGTCGATCTCAGTTTTCATCACTTTTTTAAATAAAAATCCCCACAAATTCTCCCAAAGCAGCAGATTAACCAGAGAGGAAGAAGCTGTTTTTGTGACGTGATCAGCATCATGATGATGATGATGATGATGAGGGTGTTTGTTTGTGCGGTTGCCATAGGAACATTCGTCATGGCGCCTGCGGAGCCTGGAGAGCCTGCAGACGTTTGTGTCTCGCTGCACCGAGGAGCTGATCTGGCTCAACGAGAGGGAGGAGGAGGAGATCTCCTTCGACTGGAGCGACAACAACTCCAACATGAACGCCAAGAAGGAGGCGTACAGCGTGAGTGGAGGAGAGGAAACACACAAACTAAAGAGTTCCACATAAAACAAGCACCCAGCATGGCTTCTGCAGAACAAACTCAATAAAAGCACCACTGACTGTTTGACCTTGTGGCTCTGATCACAGGAGATGAGGCTGGAGCTGGATGAGAAGCGGGAGGTGATGCGTTCCCTCCAGGAAACGTCCAGCCGGCTGTGTCAGGAGAACCATCCGGCCAAGCAGACTGTAGAGGTAAACGTCAGAACGTTAAAATGTCCTCAGGTTTGACCTCTTCACTTACATCTATACAAAATCATTTCACTCAAACTTTCTGCTGTTGGATTTTGTTACATTTTAGCAGAGAAATGATCAAATATTTAAGAATGAAAATAAAACGTAAAGCTATAAATAATACTAAACACTAAAACTGGAGCCTGTTTCAGTGATGTTTTGTTTTGGGAGAAAATACAGACTGTGACCCTTTTTTATGCAGATTTAATGATTCTGTTTGTTTAACTGGAATTAATTGTATTCATGAGGGGTTTGCATTTAGATAATAAAATATATTTAGGGAATACTAAGCCTGAACGTTGTTAAAAAGAAAAAACAAATGACTAATCAGCTGATCCAACAGCAGGAGGAGGTTTTTAAAGGAGAAACTTTTTCCTGAAGTTTTTAGGAAGAAAAATATGAGGAAATAACTCCATCCTTTCCTCATTTGTTAGTTTAATTTTTATATTTGGGCCTCCTGATGTGTCCCAGCTGTTTCTGTTATTAATACAAACATCAGAAAACTGAATCAATGTGTGTGTGCAGGCCTACAGTGCAGCGCTGCAGACCCAGTGGCAGTGGGTGGACCAGCTGTGTGTTTGTGTTGAGGAGCATCTTAAAGACAACGCCTCGTACTTCCTGGTGAGGTTACAGGAGTGTTTCTGTGTAAACAGTATTAATTATTCTGGTCTAAACCAGGTTTAACGACTGAACCTGTTCTTACTGCTGTTGGAGATGATTGTTTGTATTTTACTCCAGTTTATGGGCGACGCTCGGGACTGTGAGTCCTACCTCCGCCAGCTGCAGGAAACCATCAGGAGACAGTACACCTGTGATAAAAACAGCCGACTCAGCAAACTGGAGGACCTCCTGCAGGACTCGATGGTATCTGAGCCTCAACCAGAACCAAATCTGTTTCCTGAACCAATCAGAACCCATTTTATAAATAATTCAGACTGTTTGACAGGAACGTTTTATTTCTTTAAAGCCTGATGTGAATCCAGCAGACGTCTCACTGACAAACAAACCCAAAACAAGAAAAGCTGAAGAAATGATAAAAAACAGTTTGAGTGAGATAATCTGCTCAGAACCATCCACCCTGTAGCAACGTCTCACACACACACACACACACATACACACACACACACACACACACCCTTCTTCAAGCAGATGGAGAGATAACTCGTCTCCTCTGAAGGAGGAGGTGTTCTCATGACCAGATGGTCTCAGAGACGTGAACTCAGCATCTAGAGTCACGATTCAAAGACTGTAAAGTTTTAGGAGCCAGAATTTGTTGAATTAACCTCCAAACATGACTCATGACTTATTTCACTAAAACTAAAACACATCACAGGATCTGATGGAAGCACTGAGGTCTCCTGATGATCCAGGAGCTCCTTCAGCAGCAACTCAGCAGCCATTTATTTTAATTATCTTCTGTTAAAAGTTTAAAGGAAGTGCTTGATCGTTGTTTAATTTAAGATCAATCAGCCGTTGTTACGTCTGCTGCTTCTTGTTTTGTGATTTAAGTAAAGATGGTGATTTGAGTTGTTCTGAACTCCCCGTCATTAAGTGCTAATTCACGTTAGCAATAAGAGGTCCTTCATGTGGAAGGTTTTACATCCAGAATCTACATGTTAAAGTTATTCAGAATATTAAAAAAATCTATATTTTCTGTGACTTATCAGTATTTGTGTCAGCTACAATGATTGAGCAGCTCAGAGCGGTAGAAGAGCTGGAAATCAGAACTTCTCTGGTTTAAATCAGGTGGATTTACTGTTAACTAATGAATCTAACTTTATTACTAAAACACTTTTTATACAGGAAATGACAATTTATCAATTAAACAAACAGTATCAACAAATAAATAATAAGTATAAACAAACCTACAGTTATAGATTAAAAGAGGGAAAAAAGAAAGTGAGAAAACCGCTTCATTCACTTAATGATAAAGACCTGACCTCACTGGGTTTTAGTAAAACCTGGAGACCAGCTCCAGTTCAGGATAAAGACCTGACGCCTCACTGGGTTTTAGTAAAACCTGGAGACCAGCTCCAGTTCAGGATAAAGACCTGACGCCTCACTGGGTTTTAGTAAAACCTGGAGACCAGCTCCAGTTCAGGATAAAGACCTGACGCCTCACTGGGTTTTAGTAAAACCTGGAGACCAGCTCCAGTTCAGGATAAAGACCTGACGCCTCACTGGGTTTTAGTAAAACCTGGAGACCAGCTCCAGTTCAGGATAAAGACCTGACGCCTCACTGGGTTTTAGTAAAACCTGGAGACCAGTTCCAGTTCAGGATAAAGACCTGACGCCTCACTGGGTTTTAGTAAAACCTGGAGACCAGCTCCAGTTCAGGATAAAGACCTGACGCCTCACTGGGTTTTAGTAAAACCTGGAGACCAGCTCCAGTTCAGGATAAAGACCTAACACCTCACTGGGTTTTAGTAAAACCTGGAGACCAGTTCCAGTTCAGGATAAAGACCTGACCTCACTGGGTTTTAGTAAAACCTGGAGACCAGCTCCAGTTCAGGATAAAGACCTAACACCTCACTGGGTTTTAGTAAAACCTGGAGACCAGCTCCAGTTCAGGATAAAGACCTGACGCCTCACTGGGTTTTAGTAAAACCAGGAGACCAGTTCCAGTTCAGGATAAAGACCTGGTGCTTCACTGGGTTTTAGTAAAACCTGGAGACCAGCTCCAGTTCAGGATAAAGACCTGACGCCTCACTGGGTTTTAGTAAAACCTGGAGACCAGTTCCAGTTCAGGATAAAGACCTAACCTCACTGGGTTTTAGTAAAACCTGGAGACCAGCTCCAGTTCAGGATAAAGACCTGATGCTTCACTGGGTTTTAGTAAAACCTGGAGACCAGTTCCAGTTCAGGATAAAGACCTGACGCCTCACTGGGTTTTAGTAAAACCTGGAGACCAGTTCCATAGATCTGAGGGATCTGGTTTCTGTTTCTCACCTGATCCGCTACACTTTTTTTTAGCACATTAAATAAAAATCTTCATGTTTTGTTGAAACCTGAAACCTGAGAAGAGGAAATTAAACGTCTGTAGGTTTATTTTTTTCCAGAGATCAGGGTTGATAAGTCGTATTAAACTTGCTGTTTTCTCTGAGAGTTCATATATGATGAAATACAGCCTCAGTTTTTAAACTTTTATAGAAGAATAGACTAGAATAAATAGAAAATATCATTTGTAAGTGGCTTTGGATTAAAGCGTATGCTAAATACATAAACATAAAATATTCTTTAGATTGTAAAAATATGTCTGTCGCATCATATTAATTAAATTATTGAAGTGTTTTGTCAGTGTTTCCTGTCAGTTTTGACGTGAGAATCAATTAGAGCTCGTCACATTTTAATTTACATCGTTGTAGATGTCCTGCAACCACTCGCGCCTCGGTGTGAAATTCATTCCTGGAGCGTGGAAGAAGAAGTTATTAACGCGGAGCTGCGACGGTCTCTCATCCATCTCTCTGCTCTTCCTGCTCCACCTGTCTCCGTCACGTTTCTCCTTAATGAATCTTTAATGATGCTTCTTTTCTCGGGGCGGGATGAGGATGAAGTGTAATCCTACCTGTCAGGATGAAGAGCACACAGTTAAATGTTTAATGTTAGAGGTCGAGCTGAAACGAGTCGGAGTGTCCGAAGGTTCAGACCCAAACGAAAACGGATAAAACACCGACATCCTGACAGGAATCGCATCAGGTTTAATTCACTCATCGTTTCGTCTCATTAGAGGTTTCAGCTTCATTCTGATTTACTGGGTACTGAGGTTCAGATGGTTTTTTTGATGATTTTTCCAATAATAAAGTTTGTATGCTGAATTTTCCCAGTCTGGGTTCCAGTAGTTTTATTAGATATTTATTAAAATAATTTTAAAATAATTTAAACTTTAAAGTTGCTCATTTCTTTAAGGGAAGTAGAAGAAACACACTAATGGATTTTTGTAGGATTTTTAGATAAATACTTAGTTTTTTATCTAAGAAAAATATATATTTAATATAAGTAAATAAATATTTACTAAAATCCAAGTGGCATAAAATGACCCTTTCAAGTTTATTTGAACATGAAACACATTTTCACCCTTTCAAGCTTATTGTTTCTCCTTTTATTGTAGCGCCATCTTGTGGTCAGGTTTTATTTTCCCTCCCTTCCTATTTCCTTGTTTTTAAGTTTTATATAAAAACCTTTATTTTAGTTTAGTTTCAGCTAAACTTTGAGTGATGAAAAAAACTCTTGACCTCTTGAGTTTTGGATGTTTTTTTAATAAAGTTTAATTGAATCCACCCGGTCCGTTAGTCTGGAGCTTCCTGGCTGTGTGAGCGACTCTGACAGGTCGAGTTCTGACAGTTGGATCATTTCTCGTCTGTCCTGCAGGAGGAGAAGGAGCAGCTGATCCAGTATCGGAGCACGGTGGCGAGCCTGGTGGGTCGGTCTAAGACGGTGGTGCAGCTCCGCCCCCGCAGCGCCGAGAGCCCGCTGGACTCGGCCACGCCCATCAGAGCCGTCTGTGACTACAAACAGATCGAGGTACGGCAGGTGGACCTCACCTGAGTCTGAAACTAAACACGGCTCAGTTTGGAAATAAAAACATGTACACATGTTCTCTGACCTTTGACCCCTGCGCTGTTATAACCTGAATCCTGTCGCTTCCTGACACAAACTCTTTCATGTCCTTCTACGTAAAGTCCTCGTTTTCCATAGAAAACTCAGGATTTTTATTTTTTTAAAATCTAATCTATAAACCTAAAGCTGTTGGGGTTAGTGAAGGTGACTCATTACCCATCAGCCCCGAGCAGCTCTTGATGTCACCCAGCTGCTCCTGATGGTTTTTGGTTCATAAGTTTTGTTTTGAAGCCCCCCGTCGGCGTCCAGCTCCAGGAGGAAAACGAAGCGCTGTGTGCTCTTTTTCACCAAACGTCTGGTGCACCATAGTAATCTTTCTCTCCTTCACTTTCCTCTGTTTTCTCCTTCCTCTCCATCCCCCTCTCACTCCCTCCTCCTCCTGTCGTCTGTCGGCTGGGCTGGCAAGACAAACGTTCAGGTATAGCTGCCTCTCTTCTCCCTCTCTAACCTCAGATTCTCACACACCTGCTTCCTTATCAGCTGATTTCAGGCTTTTAAAAACGTCTTTGTCTCTTTTATTCTGCTTCCTGCTCTAAAAACGACATTTAATTTGACTTTGACTAAGAAAAGTTTAGTTTTTTCTGTGATGAAATGGTGAACATCAGAGGAGGAAGTATTTGGATCTAATTTGATTAAATTTACTCCTGAGTCTGGACCTGAAGTGATGATTTGTTTTATTCATTTTGAGATGATTTGTTGTGAACTATGAACTCAGTGGAGAAACATTTTTAACACATCAAACATATTTTGTGCTAAAACTAATTAGTTTAATCTCTGAAGTTCAGTTTTTAAATGTATTCCCAAAATGCATAAAGAAGTTAAAGCTCTTCCTCCTCTTATAGTTTCACCTTCATGTTTCTTTAATGCTGGAATTTTTTTGATTTTTATGAACAAATAGATTTTTTATTTTTTTAACCGAACTCTAAGATTTACTGACTCTAAACAGATTTTAAATTGATGCACTAAATGATTTATGTTTCATTATAAAGTGAGATGAAAACCTGGTGACGTTTTAAAATCAATATCTGAACAATTTAATGACAAAAACAGACAGAAAACTTTTTTTTTGAAAAGGTCAAATGAAAAGCAACTAAACAATTTTTAGATTTTCTTTTTAAAACTAAGACCAGAAAATATGGATGTAAGGAAAAAAATCGATGATATATCACGATATTTTATATCACAATATTGTATCACATATACATATATATATATATACGTATATTGTAGCACAATATCAAAAAATTTTTTTTAACAATTTACATGCAAAGTTTTCAAATCTGACGTGTGACACGTGGTTTCAAAACAAAGAAATGTAGTGATAATAACTAACAGGAGTTATGCAGTCTGTGAAATCTGCAACAGCAGAGTCAAATACTCGGGCAACACGACAAATTAATGAGAACGTGTGGCTAGTTACCATGACGACGAAGCATTTTAGCATTAAGTGAATTGATTCAGCTCAGCGAACAACTGAAGAGGCTAAAGGCCGATTCATCCTCCACGAGAAGAAAGAACTTTGTTCTCGCTGGGGGTCTGCGAGAACAAAATGACGTCATTTTGTTCTCGCAGACCCAGTTCGGCAGCGCTAACGGCTTGTTCTTGTGCACATCAGCCGGGCCGAACTTTGTTCGGCAGGATGTCCGAGAACAACTGCTGTGATTGGTCAGAAAGTGAGGATGAGCGTGGTTACTGCGGGTAGCGGTTGACGTTTTTCTCCGGCGCTTGCTGTGCTGCTTTGTGCTGACGGACCGAGGAGTCCGAGTCACGGTCTGGATCGACCCGAGCTAGGAGGACCAGCGCGAACCGCGAGGGTTTGCGCCGGAGACCCGTATACCTCCGCTCCTCACGTAGCGAGGACAGATCGTTTTAAACTGCACACACACACACACACACCTGATACGCACACCCATCTGATACGTCACTGAAGCAGTTCGACAGCTGAGTTCTCGGGGAGTATGAACGCTCCCTGCCGAAACAAACTTTTTTCTTGTTCTCGGCGCTCCCCAGCGAGAACAAATTTCTTTCTTCTCGTGGAGTATGAACAGGCCTTAAGTCTTCTGTTCACCTGCAACAGGTTCCCAACAATTACATTAATAAATATCTAAATATATTGTATTGCTTGTAGTATTGTGATATATTGCAATATATCGTATCGTGATGCGTATCGTATCGCCACATTCTTGCCAATTCACACCCCTACTAGAAAACAAAGATTGTTTCATCAAAAATTATAATTTTTAATATTTATGTTTTATGAACCCCATTCTGACTGTTAAATAAAACAATAGAAAATCATAGAATTTGATTGTAGTGTATAATTGAGATTTGTTTTCTAAACTGGTATCATTTTAAATCAGAACATTTTGTGTTCCTGTCAGACTTTAATTTGGTAAAACTTTTTTTTTTTTTTACCAATTTTCTTTAGGTTATTTTGGTCTCTTATTGAGGATACAAATGTCTCCTGAACTAAATAAGTTAGAAAAATGTTGCTTTAATTAGTTAGAAATATGAAAAGTTGCATAATTTTATTTATATTCTTTAAAAACGTGTTTAATGTAAAACCTTCTTTATTTCAGGGAACTTTTCCCTATTTTTGCTTGTATATAAAACATAATATAAAGAAAAAACGAGTGGAATTCAAAGTGTTTATCAAATAGGTGCCAGGTTTTCCCAATCGCTCGTATGAACAGCAGACCTGATTGGTCCAGGCGAGGAAACGTCTGACATCAGTTGATAAAAGCAGGCGGCTGAACTGAATTGAACTTCCTGCTTCGTTCAGTCGGTCAGAAACAACCTGAGAACCAGGACTTCCTGTTTGTGGCTCAGCTCTGGGTTATGATGTGTCTGTGTTCAGGGACGGGGTGAGAAAGGCAGAAAGTTCAGGTTCTGAATCCTGGTTCGGTTTTGAACTGGAGGCTTTTAGTCAAATCTGAGTTCCTTTCACAATAAAAGCTTTGGTGATGTAAATCAGCTCTCAGATCACATGGCTTCGTTTCCATCTCAGCTTCTCCAACATCATATTTACAGCTTCATCGTTGGTTTCATTTCCTGATCATTTATGATTTTATTGCTCTTTTTGGTTTATGGGTTTTCATTTTTCCTCTCTACCTCCTTTGCTTCTTTCTCATCCTTCATTCTGTCTCCAATCTCATTTCCTAAAACTTTAATTATTATCTCACTGTTTCTAAACTCTTGTTATTTTTTTCCATCCTCTTGTCCTTCCATAACCTCCACACCTCCCTTCCTCCATCCGTCTCATCCCTCGTCTCTCAGATCACGATAAACCGAGGAGAGGAATGCGTCCTGGAGGACAACTCTCAGAGGACCAAGTGGAAGGTGATCAGTCCCACGGGGAACGAGGCCATGGTCCCCTCGGTGTGTTTCACCGTCCCCCCTCCCAACCAGGAGGCCATCGACACCGCCAGCAGGTGAGACGCCTCCACCAATCACATTCCTCTTGACTCTGATTGTTTATCTTTCCTTTTCTACTTTCATGTACAGTTTTATTGTCTTTTTGTTTTGGTTTAATGCTTCATAAATGTAATGCTTGTTTTGTGTTTTAGAGTTTGATAAAAAAAACTTTATTGTAAATCCAACCTGAAAATCTCATCTTTTAAAGTAAATATTAGAAAACTTATTTAGATGAGGTGATATTTTTAGTGTTTCCTGATGAAATGAGTCGGTGCCTCCACAGATGAGGTCATGGTTCTTCCCCTCTGGGTTGGGAGGGAGTTTCTGCTTGAGGGCGAGGAGTTTAGGTCTGGAGTCTCGTTGGAGTGAGAGATGGATCAGGTCTTCTTCTGTAATGAGGGTGATGCTCCAAAGACAGGGTTCTGGATTTACAGCTCCATCCACATTCCAACCCTCACCTGGGGTCATGAGATTTGGATCCTGACCATCAGAACGAGAACCAAGCAGCTGAAATAATGATGATGTTCAGCCGTAGAGCTGCTGCTCCTCCTGATTTGGGCATCTGATACTTGGAGGAGACTTCAGGGCAAACCCAGAGCTTTGTTGAGGGATTAAATGTCCTCTCTGGCGTGGGAATGCTTTATGATCCTCCCAGAGGAGCTGGAGGAGAAGGAAGTCTGGGTTTCCCTCTGTGACCTGACCTCCATGACTTCACCTCGGATAGGAGGAAGACAGTAGCTGGATTTCTAATGGACACTGTAGCATTTGTAGTCTAAACTAATTTATCAGGCCTTTAAAACACTTAAACATGACCAGGCAGCACTAATCAAAACAGATAAACTCCAGTACAGTAAAACAGCAATGAGTCCCCAGCCTGAGATTTTAATCACATAAAACATGACTCAGTTGTAGGTTTATTACTTGTGTAGTTGGTGTAGAAAGTTCCAGACAGATCAATAATAAACTGATGAAATGAATTCTGTTTTCCAGAACTGAGCAGCTGTACCAGAAGGTGATGACTCTGTGGCATCAGCTCCACGTCAACATGAAGAGCGTGGTTTCATGGCACTACCTGCTCAAAGACGTCCGAACCGTCTCAGGATGGACCCTGGACACGGTGAGGGTCCAGTGTTGATAAACGGCTCTGATGTTTATTCAGTCCTCCTCGGTCTTTTTAACTCTTCTGTCCCTGGTCTGGATGCCTCAGGTTCGCAGTCAGAGTCCGTCAGATCGCCAGTACGTCCTGGATCACCTGGACTCCCAGCTGACCGACTTCCTGTCAGACAGCAAAGAGAGCGCGCTGTTCACGCCGGCCGAGAGACGAGAGCTGGAGGAGGAGGTGGAGCAGGCGCAGCAGCACTGTAAGGACCTGCTGCTCAACATGGAGACCGGTGAGGCGACATGGATGCTTTAAAACATCTGGACAGAAGCACAAACTCTGAAAGATCAAATGGGAAAATTAAAAAACACTTCATTCTGCTTTCGAAGCTAAAATGTCCCTCCTCACTTCCTGTATTCTGTCTCCAGAGGAGAAGGACGAGTCTGTCTCTCGGTCGTACCTGTCGGAGCTGCAGGACGTCGCCGTCAGTCTGAAGGAGGCTGAGCAGAGGCTGATGAGGAGGATCGAGACGCCGCCCCCCAGCCGGCTGTCAGGCGGCAGCGTCGACCTCACGCTCCAGATCGCAGAGCAAGAGGTCAGTGTGAGCTCCCCCTGCTGGTCGCAGCATGCTAAAGCAATCAACCTGTAAAATAAATGCATCCATGTAAATCAGAGGTCTTTATTTTGTTAGGTAGTTTGTTTCAACAGCTGAAGTCTGTCACCATCACTAGAATCAGAGCATCCTTTAGTAATTAGCTCCACTGTGAGCAGGTTTAAACGGAAACATTTCTTCCTATAAAGGGTTAAAACTCCCTGTTTCTAACTCTCATGGTCCAGAAGCAGCAGTCTGAGCTGGAAGCCCTGCGCTCCGGTTTGGGGGACGTGTCCCGCCGCTGCGTCAGCTTCTTCGAGGAGAAGCCGACTTCCTCCAGCGTTCCCGTCCTCCGGTCTGAGCTCAGTCAGGCTGTGGAGAGGATGGACAAACTGCACAACCTCTCCTCGGTCTACTTGGAAAAGTTAGTGAGATTTTTCTCCACGAACTAAAGAAATATGAACTATTTTTAACTGTTCACTTCCTGTTCAGGTTAAAAACCGTTGACATCCTGCTGAGGAGCCTGGAGGAGGCAGAGAGCCAGGTCAGGAGGTACGAGAGCAGACTCAGTGAAGAGGACATCGTTCCTGCAGACACGACGGCCATTCAGAACCTCAGAGATCAGCTCGGGGTGAGACAGGAAGTCTCATTCATAATACTCCAAAATAAGAGCCCAGCCTTTACTCTTCATGCTGTCTTTAACGGGTTCTGTCTCCTTCCAGAGGTGGCAGGAGGAGGTCTCTGAGCAGGAAGGCGTCTTCCAGGCCCTGCAGGTTCAGATGGGCCAGGCCAAAGAGGCGGGGTCTCAGCTCAGCAGGCTCCACCCAGACCGCAGCCCCGAGCTGGAACGCTACCAGGAGAGAGCCAATCAGATGGCAGAGAGGTGGAGCGGAATCAGAAAACAGACGGAGACACGGTGAGGGGGACGCCACGCCGTTTGTCTGAATCTAATCTGGTTTTTGTCAGATTTATTTTATATTAATGTGGAAATCTTCTCCAGATGTTCTGACGTCTCTTCAGTGTTTTTCTTTGGAGTTTAGCTGCTTGTTTCTATAAAATTCCAACATCCCAAATCCAAAGACACCCAGAGAGCCACGATCAAGACCAAACTCAAAAATTAGGAGAGAGTTTGGCCCCATGAATGTAAATCTGAAGAAATGAGGATTGGATCAGTTCTGTTTCTGTTCCTCCTCAGACGAGCTGATCTAGAAGTTCTGGGCTCGGTCCTGCAGCAGTACAGAGACGGACACTCTGCTCTGATCACGTGGATCGAAGAGACGACAGAGAGACAAGAAAACACACAACCTGAGCAGAGCGACAGCAGAGCTCTGTCAGAGCAGCTGGCCCAGCAGACGGTCGGTACCGCCCTCACCCTGTAGACACCTACACCATGTTCTGTCATCATCGTCGTCTTTGTGTTCTCCTCAGGCATTAGTAGCTGAAATCGAACAGAACCAGACCAAATTAGACGAGTGTCAGACTCACTCCAAACAGTACTGCGCCTCAGTCAAGGTAACGGACTCATTAAAGACTTTAAACCTGAAGAAACCACAACGTTTTGTGTCTAAAACGTTTTTCCTCTCTAGGAGTATGAACTGCAGCTGATGACCTACAGAGCCTTCGTCGAGTCGACGCACAAGTCCCCTGTGAAGAGGAGGAGGATGCACTCTTCGTCTGACGCCATCACTCAGGAGGTGAGGAGACATCTCTGACGTTCTGATCGCTGCTTGTTCTTAATTTAAATTCTTTATATTTCCTTAATGTGCTATGCAGTGATTTTCCTGTTTCTGTGAACGTCGTTTCAGTTTATGGAACTGCGTACGCGCTACACGACCTTGGTCACCCTGACGACCCAACACGTGAGGTACATCAGCGAAGCTCTGAGACGGCTGGAGGAGGAGGAGGTGACGTTTGACTCTGAATAACAACAGGACAGCTGCTTGTCCAGCTCATGACTGAATGAACCGTTTCATGCTTTTGTTTTGAACCTGAGCAGAAGGAGGTGGAGGAGGAGAAGCAGGCCCGAGTGGGGCAGGTTTCAGAGCTGCTGGGTTGGGTCAAAGGTCTCCAGAGACGGGCCGGAGGTCCCAGCGTTGAGTCCTCTCTTGCTGCTGAGCAGGTAGCTTCCAGTTGTTGTGGGTTTGATGTTGGAGTGCTGGATGAAGGCGGTCTCTGAGTCCGTGTGTTTCCTCTAAAGGCCATCAGCGAGCAGCTGGCAGCCAAGAAGGACCAGGTGGCCGAAGCCATTAGGAGCACGCAGGTCTTCCTCAAGTCCAAACAGGCCAGCAAGTAAGTCTGAACTCAGTTTTAGTTCATCAGACACCAAATCCTCAGAACTTCAGAAGAATTATTCTGTCTAAAACTTCTCGATATGCAGCCAAAGTTTTAAAGTGGTCTGGATCAGGAGTTCTCCAGACTTCCTGGACTTTGGCTCGTTTTTAGACTCAGTTTCAGTCTGGTACCGGAAACTGAACAATGTCTGAAAGCCTTTAAGGGACATTTCAGTCACTTTGAGATCAGTTACTTATCTAGAGTGAAACAGGAAGTAGTCCAGGAGAGACACTGCTGCTGAGTATTTTAAACGGCTCACTCAGACTCTCGTTTTCTCAGGTTGTCTCCTGAGGAGCGCGCTCAGGTGGAGGCTCAGCTGGACGAGCTGACGGACACCTACAGCCAGCTCTGTGACAGCTCCACCCAGCAGCTGCAGCAGCTGGAGCAGCAGCTGGCCAAAGAGGAGGAGAGAAAGGTAGATGGGCTGGGCGGAGATGGAGCGGCGGATCAGAGGATCCACGGTTCTGGGTTTAGGATCAACACAATGTCACAGTGTCTCATGTAAAAGTGGCTTTGAGCCCAAACGTGCTTGCTAGCTGATCTTGAGTCGGTGTGTGAGCGACTGTTGTTCAGCATGTTGTGTGTTCACAGCGTGTGCATTTTAGAAAATCACTTTTGACTTGATTTGGTTTAACAGACATCTCAGACCCAGTTCAGACGTGGATTCAGATCTAATTCAAAGTGGGAAAATAATTCAGTTTTTGCTGGATGATGGTCTGAACCGGGTCTCTGCATGTAGTGATCCATCATCACGTTGTGAAATCATGTCATTAACGCCCTCCATCATCATCATCATCATCATCAAGCCGACCCAGCTGCTAACAGCGTTAATACTCGGCCTCGTGGTGCAGCTGTAGAAACGTCACGTCAGCCTTCTGACTGATGCATCCTTACAAGGTAGATGCATCAAAGTAGAGACTTTATGCTCCTCATCTCTGTAGTGGTAAAACATCAGCTCATTACACGTCATTATTTATGTTTTTCTGCTCCAGTTTGTCTCATTTTGTTGTTAATGTTTGTTAAAAAATGACTGAATGTGTGAGAATTTATTAGTTTCAATCTGATTCTGTGTGGTTTTAGAACACGAGTGCACCAAAAGGCCCGCTACGCAAAAACTCACTCCACCATTTGAGCATGTTGTGTCCAGATCACAGAAGTGTGTGTGTGTGTGTGTGTGTTCTAATGCAAACTGTTAATGTGTGAAACTTTAAACCAGCGATGTGCTTGAAACTCACTAACAGCCGCCAGAGGAGAAATGTGGACGTCTGAAGCCGAGGATGAGAGAGTTTACAGATCGAATCTCGTCAGGTGTTTTTAGCTCGCTGCTTTGGTTTTTGATGTTTTTAACCCACTGGGCTGCGACTGTTGGAGGCTGGTTACAAACAGCATTCAGGAGGGGATTCCAAAATGAGCAAAAAGCTGGACTTGAACATCAGTTGGATCAAAAACCCTTAGATTTTATTTATGAGCATGTTCCTGCTTCAAACAGATATTCTAAATGTCTCCTGAAAATTCCTCCATCGTGTCTGTTCTCCACATGGGATCAACCTTCTGTTTCCTCACAATGACTTCATATTTCTGCAAGATGATGGAACATTTCATATGAGCTGCAGAACAAAACACCTGGAGGATGTAGTTCCTGCATTCATAGAAAGAGACGAGTGGAATCACAAAGTCTGGACTGCGATCCAGCGGACTACAGTGTGTGGGAGATCTATGAACAGAAACATTCACAGAGGAGGAGCTGAAGGCAAAAATCAGTCAGATCCAGAGTTCTGTTGGGTCAAAAAAACATCTAAGATTCATCTGCAGGGAAAATGGAGTCACTCTGTGAAATCAGGCAGAAAAAACCCAGATCCAGTCCAAGGTCAGGATCCGGTCCGAGGTCAGGATCCAGTCTGAGGTCAGGATCCGGTCCAAGGTCAGGATCCAGTCTGAGGTCAGGATCCGGTCCGAGTTCAGGATCCGGTCCGAGGTCAGGATCCAGTCCGAGGTCAGGATCCAGTCTGAGGTCAGGATCCGGTCCAAGGTCAGGATCCAGTCTGAGGTCAGGATCCAGTCTGAGGTCAGGATCCGGTCCAAGGTCAGGATCCAGTCTGAGGTCAGGATCCGGTCCAAGGTCAGGATCCGGTCCGAGGTCAGGATCCGGTCCGAGGTCAGGATCCAGTCCAAGGTCAGGATCCAGTCTGAGGTCAGGATCCGGTCCGAGGTCAGGATCCGGTCCGAGGTCAGGATCCGGTCCGAGGTCAGGATCCGGTCCGAGGTCAGGATCCGGTCCGAGGTCAGGATCCGGTCCGAGGTCAGGATCCTGTCCGAGGTCAGGATCCGGTCCGAGGTCAGGATCCGGTCCGAGGTCAGGATCCGGTCCGAGGTCAGGATCCGGTCCGAGGTCAGGACCCGGTCCGAGGTCAGGACCCGGTCCGAGGTCAGGACCCGGTCCGAGGTCAGGATCCGGTCCGAGGTCAGGATCCGGTCCGAGGTCAGGATCCGGTCCGAGGTCAGGATCCGGTCCGAGGTCAGGATCCGGTCCGAGGTCAGGATCCGGTCCGAGGTCAGGACCCGGTCCGAGGTCAGGACCCGGTCCGAGGTCAGGATCCGGTCCGAGGTCAGGATCCGGTCCGAGGTCAGGATCCGGTCCGAGGTCAGGACCCGGTCTGAGGTCAGGATCCTGATCGTTTAGGCCAGTTTTAAACCACGCACTTAAAGATTTAATGTCTGTAAAGACTCTTTATAAATAAAATTTACTTTATAATTTAATCAAAAATTTGATGTCATGCAATCCTGTGAGAGGATACGAGCTGAAGCATCAAACCAAATCAAAGGGTTTCTGAACCAGCTGACGGCGTCACCATCAGTCACAGCCCAGTGGGATGCTGGGGTAAATAAAAAGTCCAGGTAGACGTTCTGTAGTTTGTCTTCAGTTTTCTTCAGGGGATTTGAGTTTAGAAGAGTATCTAGTGTCAGACCAGTGTCAGGCGTCAGAGTGGCATGCAGAGTTCTAACAGCTTCTCACCTGTCGCCTCGCTCTGCCGAGACAAACCCGGACGGTAAGTGGTGCTCGCTTCCTCTCTTACCGTTGCATGCTAGCGTTTCTCTCCTAGACGTTTTACTCTCCTGTCCTTCAGTTTGTCTTTTTAGGGCGTTTTCCTGCTTTTCTTTTGTTCACTTCTCTGTTGCATGCTTAGCGCTTATTAGTTTTTAAATTATTTTATCACTAAAGTTTTGGTAAAAATATGGAAATTAATGATGTCTAATAGAAAAGTGACTACCATGTGGTTGTGGGTTTTCTTCTGTTTCTGACTTTTTTAGCTCCTCTTTTAACACCTATGTAGTAACTTGTAAAATTTAAAAAAGTATAAATAGTGTCTCTAAACGCATCGGTACCAGAACTGACTGGACTTTCGTTTTGTTTCACTTTGCAGAACCAAGCTGCCATCGCCGGAGTGATCGACCTGGGAACGGTGGAAACGTTCTCCGTGTTTCAGGCTGCCCAGCATGGTCTCATCGACCAGGACACGTGTCGGGTTCTGCTGCAGGCCCAGCTCGTTCTGGGTGGACTCGTCCAGCCTGACTCTACGGTCATGTCCTCACTGGACCTCTGCCTAAATCAAGACCTTATCGACACTCACACCAGACAGTCGCTGTCTGAGCTGGAGAGCGCTCTAGATTTGATCAGAAACACCGAGTCCCTGAGTGGTCAGAACGTTCTACCTGCAGCTGCAGCCATCGAGTCTGGGCTCATCAGGGAGGAGGTGGGACTTCGTATACTAGACCTTCAGATGAACACTGGAGGGCTGAGAGATTCTTCTGGAAAGACTCTAAGTTTGGAGCAAGCGGAGGACATGAGAGCTTTGTCTCCCAGGATTTCTACTAAGCTGCAGTCCCGACAACAACACAAAGAGCTGGTCGACCCAAACTCAGCCGAGAAGGTGAACTTAGAGGAGCTAAAGCTGCGCTGTATTCTGGACGATGACTCTGGTCTGCTACTCCTCCCTGTCAAACAGCAGCCAGGAGGAACAGTTTGTCTCCGTTCTGGGAGAAAAGTCGGAATCTTCCGCGCGGTTCAGGAGGGGCTGATTGATCGGAAAGTGGCTGTTCGGCTCCTCGAGGCTCAGATCTTCGCTGGGGGCATTTCTGACCCACGATCTGGCCACAGGCTTACGATCGGTGAGGCAGTTCGTCATGGGCTCATGGACCAGGATTTAGGCTGTACCATGTTAGCGCGACAACTGCAAAATGGGGGAATTCTGGATCCACTGAGTGGAGAACGTCTGGATCTAGAGGAGAGCATCCGCAGGGATCTTCTCACCCCTCGTTTGGCTCTGTTGGTTCTTGAGTCACTTTGGTCTTTTATGGGACTTCTTTGGCCTGAATCTGGAGAACTTATGGCCGTCGCTGAAGCTTTTCACCAAGGGGCGATATCAGGAGATCTAGCTAGAAACATCCTAAGGCAGAGACATGCTATCGGGGGTCTGTACAACCCAGAAATGCTTCAAGTCCTCCCCCTAAATCAGGCTGAAGAAGAGCTAGAACCAGATGTTGTCAGATGTCTCAGAGAAATGCACATTCCAGATGTTCTTTACAACATGAACCAGTCGGGTACCCCGTCTCTAAACCGCCTGAGCTGGGACTCCACCAGCTCCTCGCCACCTCCATCCTCTCCGTCAACCCCGTCTTCTCCCATGAGCCTCGTGTGTGAGACGACATCCTCCGATCCTGAAGAACAAGAGAAACACAAGCTGCTCTTCCACATCATGGCTCACAGCTACGTGGACGCACATTCTGGAAAACGGTTGGTGCTGCTCGACCAGGAGCTCATAACGGTGGTTAAAGCCACCGACTCGGCTGCAGAAGAACCCAGTCGATATGAGCACCTGAAAAACCAGACTTCAGATAAACCTGGAACGGCAAAAACTGAAGAAGACTTTGGAGTTTCTGATGAAGTAACGGTAGCCAAGAAAGAAATCTCAGGTGTTAAAACTGTAAGAAAGGATCTTGACCTTAACGGCACAAGCAGGATTGAAGAAGTGCATGATGGGAAAGTTGAGAAACTGAAATCATCAGGCGCTCCAGAGAACGTTTTATCCTTGGTGGCTGAAAATCAAATCCCTGCAGATCCAAAACTAAATGAACAAGAGAAACATGTGTCTATTGTAGGAAGTGTGACGTCTGAGATCAAACGGCAAAAAGAAGATTTGATAAAATGCCCAGAAGAGATGCTGAAAACCAAATCCATACCTGGAGATGGTCCTGGTCTGGATACCACAGCAGAACCTCCAAAACCACAGCAGGTAAAAGGAACCGAGGTTCTGTCAGAACTCATCCCAGGACTCAAAGCAAATAAAGACCTAAACGTAACGCAGTCTGAAGTTATAAGAGACTCCCAGATGGATTCAACAGAGATCCAACAACGTCTGTCAGAATCAGAGATGATCACACGGCTTCCTGAAACCGAGGCTGATCACGTTCAACCAGACCTGGAAAAACCACCAGAGGAGGCCGAGTTGGACCGATTAGTCCTTGAACTCAAACGAGGAGGTCTGGTGACCGAGGATGGAGAGAAGCTACTTCCAGATGAAGCTGTAGCCCAAGGAGTCCTTCCTGGTCACACAGCGGTGAAACTAATGGCTCAGGCTGGTCTGTTTGGGGGATTCCTAGATGCTAGCAGTGCGGAGCCACTTAGTATGGAGGAGGTCGTGCAGGAGGGCTTACTGGATGAAGATCTGATGTGGAGTGTCTTGAGGTCAGATAAAACCATTGCCGGTCTCGTGGATACAGAGACACGGCAGATCTGTGGGGTAAAGGATGCAGCTCAGGCAGGGCTGATCGATTCCAACACCGCTGCTCGACTTTTAGAAGCTCAGGTGGCGTCTGGAGGGGTCGTTGACCTACGCAGGGATAAGAAGGTCTCCGTCACCTTAGCAGCAAACCTGGGACTGATTGAAGATGAACAAAGAGAAGAACTGGTGGCACTTGAAAAGGCTTACAAAGGAAAGGATACAGACTCGGCCACAGCGCTCATGAAAGCCAGTTTACAGCTACAGATGGAGGGTGTTGTTGACCCAGAGTCCAAGTCGCCGGTTCCTTTGGAACAAGCTATTAAGAAAGGGTTAATCACGACCGGGGAGGCTTATCAGGTGTTGGCAAAGCAGGTGGCTGAAGGAGGAATAATACACCACGCTTCAGGGATGAGACTCCCAGTCTCTGATGCCGTAGACCGAGGACTAGTAGATCGGTCCATAGCTCCTGGTCTGGAGGAGCTAGAGTGGGTCTATCAAGGGAAAGTCAGCGCATCAAGTAAACCTGAAGCTGTTGCTTTTCAAGCATCAACTGGAGCTGTTTTAGACCCAGACGGGGGAGTAAAACTCACGCTAACGGAGGCCGTTTCTAAGGGTCTTCTAGATGAGAACACAGCCAGTGAAATCATGGCTTCTCCCACGATAACTAGAGGAGCAGTCGACCCTCAAACTGCACGAGTCGTACCTTATTCAGAGCTCGTAAACCAGGGTAAGATAGACATCGAAACAGGCAAACGTTTCTTAGAAGTGAAACCATTCCGAGGTGTTAAGGATGTTCAATCGATGGAGATCCTGACCCTTTCTGAGGCTGTTGCTCTAAAACTAGTCGACCCAGTTCCAGCGCTGCGGCTGCTCCAGAGTCAGGCGGACAGCGGAGGGATCATCGATATCAGAACCGGAGAAAGACTCCCACTTCCTGAAGCCTCCGCCAGAGATTTAGTTGGAGACGATATGGTCAGAGAAATAGCGTCCAACCAGTTTATGAAAGGGGGTTTAGTTGATCCTGCAACCGGACAGCGAGTCTCAAATCTCAGTGATGCTGTTGTATTAGGACTGGTTACTAGAGACGTGGCTTCAGAGATCCAGGAGCAGGTGGAGGCAGAAAACTCCACACCTGTTACATCAGCAGGGTCAGACAGTCCAGACTGGTCTGACACAAACTCTGGGACATCCTCAAGATATCCACCTTCGATACAATCTGTAGAGGTCACACAGGATGATGACCAGAGGTCCACACCTGTAGCTTCAGAGCAGACACTGTCGTACAGCAGAACTCCAGACGACGATGGAGCAGAAGAACCAGAATCAGTAGAGGAAAAGACTCTACCTGAGCCGGATCAGTCCATGGACATCTTGTTAACGTTTGCTTCTAACATCGAGAAAAGAATCCAGCAAACTATAGAGGAGATGACGCCTCAAAAAGATGTCAATGAATCAGAGATTCAACCCAAACAAGAGCAGGATCAGAGACTAGACTGGGATAAAACCGATGTCCAAGAAAAGGAAAATGTTCTTAGAGAGTCCACCCAGAGTGTTGTTCATCACACCGATGAAGACTCTCTCAAAACCAGAGAAGAAGAAATGAAGGATGAGGACAATGAGAGTAGACTCTGTGATGAGAGCACCCGTCAAACATCTGAAGATGTAAATCAGACAGAAGTTACAGACGGCAGAGAAAACCGAGATGGCTCTGCGCCTCCGACCGTGGACGAGGATCAGAGAAAAGATGATTTCACTCCACAGAAGGGTGATCTAAAAGAGAAGACTGAAGAAGTAGAGAAACCTTCAGAGGCTCAGCCATCTGATCAGGTCAAGACCTCTGACAGCCGAGAATCAGAAAACAAAAACAAAAAGAAAAGGAAGAATAAAAAGAAGGTAAAAGGTAAAGAGACGGAAACACAGGGTCCAGAAATAAAACATCCACAAGCGGGAGCAGAAACCATAGAGGCTGCTGACGAATCAAAAGAAAATTCACTAAAGTCGGACAGTCATGGTCCTCCTGATGTTCCTCGTGGAGAAAAGACTGATGGGAAGTTTGATACTGAACAAGATTTAGTGAAACAGAAAGAGGTTTCTGTTAAAGCAGACATGGAGTCGGAGAAAGACGAAGTTAAAACGTTAAAGGATTCAGAAAAGGTTGATGAGAAAGAGGAGCAGAAGACTCTGGTCTCTCAGCAGCCAGAACCAGAACGTAGCCAGGAGGAGAAGAGCAAGAAGGAGGGAGAACTTAAAAAGTCGACTCTTAGAGAGGATGAGAAGGCAGCGTTGATACTGAAAGCCAAAGAGAGCATTCTTAAAAAGGTGTTTGAGAAAGGAGTCAGTGAGAAGCAGGCTGCTGAGGAGCTGGAGGCTCTGAGACGTAAGGAGATCCAGAAGAAGGAGAGGAAAGTCATGACAGCTGGAGATAAAGAGACACAAAGTCCTGAAACTAAAGATGGAGTTAGTGATGGTGCAAAGAAACATTCTGGCTCAGAGGAAGATGGTCGAGACCAACAGACAGAAGAGAAAACAGAAGATGCACCTGTGGTCCACGAGAACCTGGAGGGGAAACCTTTAGAAGCTTCTTCAAATGAGAAGGAAAAGTTTCAGGAAGTGGACAAAAAGGATGCAGAGACGACAGTCCAGATGAAGGAAACTCGTCCGGGTAAAAGAAACAAGAAGAGCAAAAAATCAAAGAGTTCAAAAGTTCCAGACAAAGATGGTTCTGATGGTTCTGAGCCGACAAAATCCACTCAGAAATCACCAAATGTAGTTATCTCAGGTTGGACTGAGGAACATGAAGGTAAAACACACCCTGATCAGTCAGTGGGGGAGGTCCTCAGGTCTTCAGAGGAGATACCAGCAGCTGAAACTCTTCAACAAAGTCCACGTGTCCTAGAGACTGAAGAGCTGCATCTGGAGGCGAGTGAATCTGCTGACTCATCTCAGGATGGTTCAGTCAAACAGGACCTCCAGTTCTCAGCTCAGTTTGTGGCTCCTGGTTCACATCCTGAAAAAACAGAGGAGATAAAAACACGACCTGAAGCACAAAGTCCTGATGTTCCTGAGTCTTTACAAGTCCTGCAGCTACATGTCGAGTCTCCAGAAACAGAAGCTGTGGCTTCAGGTGAGTCAGGACCACCCAGAGAGACTGAGACCAATAAAACACCTGACAGGTGGAAAGAAGATGAAGAAAAGGTCAGCGGGAGTCGAGAAGCTGCTCCAACTAGAGGAGGAACATCCACCGTTAGCAAGGTAAAGGTTTAGGTTTGTGTCATTAATGATTATGAGTGTCTAAACTTTGATTTGATGTATTTTTCTTTCCTCTCTTCCTAGTCATCGTTAGTCCGCCAGGAGTGTTTAGAACATGACCAGAGGATCGTAGCTCTGGTCTCCATAATCCGACACATCGAGGTCCGACTCAAACAGCAGCAGCAGCAGTCAGTGGGCCGCGGCCTCGTCGGGCTGGACGACATCATCCAGCAGACGGAGGTCAGATCCTGACGCCACATTTAGCTGTTTTAGGGATCAGTGCAGCCGAACTGCATCAATTAAACGTTTGTTTTTATAATCGGCTTTTCCAGAATCTAGACCTTGAACTGCGTGACTTAGAGCCTGAGATCAGTAAAGAAGTGGAGGCTGCTGAGCGACTGGTCAATCCCAAACCAGACGACGTTCCTCCACAGCTCCTATTGGCCCTGGAGAAAGATGGGCGGAGCTTGGCTCGCGGATACGAGGCTGCTAAAGTTCTCTCTGACGGCGTCCTGCGAAGTCTGAGAGATCACCGAGACTCATTCAAGGTGAAAATACTGATGGCAGGAAGTGATGTGAGGCTACGATCAGCTGCAGATTTTTACCAGTTTGATGTTTGTTTTAGGACGCGGTGACAGCTGAGCAGAAGTCACTGGGACAAAAAGTGGACAAGCTGCTGTCCTGGCTGAAGGAGATGGAAGGAATGGACAAAAAGGATGGGAGCCATGATGAGATCAGTCAGCAGCTGGACCTCTGCAAGGTGAGCTGTCTGCTGTCAGGCCAAATACTTAAAATAACATTCAATTCTTTTAGTTTTAAAAGCCAATACCAGGAAAGGAAAACGGGTGTAAAATAAAAGTTTTAGCATAATTATTAGTCCCTATTAGATGTTAAACAGTCATAATGTGTTTATTACACACTTATTAGCAGTGTGCCTTATTAAATTATTTAAAATAATATAGTATTTAGTGTGCATAGTGTGCCTTTAAAGGTTTGAAAAGTTTCCCAGATGTATTTTCTCTCTAGATGACCACAGAGTCGTCTCAGGCATCTGGAACCTTCCTCAGTTTAGTGTCTTAGGGTTAGAAAGTTGAAGAAGTGTGAGACGACTTTAAGAGGGACCGGATCTCTAACAGAAAGAGACGTAATGGAGACAGTGTGGGACTAAACGTCACAAGAACATCAGCTGTTAAGCTCAAAATGATCACAATAACGATGTATTCAACAACAGAAATCAATTCTTGTCACATTGTTTTACTAGCATATTCTCATTTTTGTTTTTCACTTCTAAATAATGCTAACAGCCTGAAGGCTAGCATGCGTTTTGTGGGGGTGTTTTAATAGTTGGTACAAGTAAAGAGGACAGAATGATACCAAAACACATCGACGGCGTTTGATACGACATATGTCAAGATGAAGGATTCTCCATCAGTCACAGCCCAGTGACAAACTGGTACTTTCTCCCTCTTGGATCTCAGGAGCTGCAGTCCTCCCTGTCGACCCGGTCCAGTGAGGTCAACCATCTGATCTTTGACATCCAGCTGTTCATCTCTGAGAGGGCACAGGACCTGACCCCCGATCAGAGCAGGCAGCTTCTGGGTCAGCTTCAGCAGCTGCAGCAGGCCTTCCACAGAGCGTCGGGTCAGGCTCAGGCCTGGGCCGACGTTCTGTCTGTCCAACAGAACCGAGAGGAGGAGCAGCAACGCAGAGAGAGGCTGAAAGAAGAGGAGGAGGAGGATAAAGAAAGGAAAAGTGCAAGGGAGAGAGAGGTTTGGAAAGAGATGCTTTTGCTAATCCTGTGTTAGCTCTGATGTCTGAAGCTTCATCTAACTCTCGTTTCTGACTCGTGGTAACATCAGAGTTTTTACAAGCTAACCTCCATCGCAGTGTGAACCTTTAGCACGCATCAGCTCAGGTTTAAAGGGATAGTTCGGTTATTTACAGGCGTCATGTGGAGTTCTGATGAGTCAGTCGGAGGAATCTCAGTGTGGAGAATCAGGATGAAGGAGCTAACGGCTAACCAGAGCAGGAAGCGTTCAGGAGGAAATCACCTTAAACTCGTTCTCAGAAACTTTTAATACGATTCTTGTAATTAATCTTTCTTTTTTAGTCGACCTTTAAACGTTTCTACAAGTCGGACAGTAAATCTTATAAACCTGTGGTTGAATCCCTGAACAGGGCTACAGATGTTTTATGGTTCAGATAACGTTCCTCCTTCTGGAGGGCTGAGAGGATTTTAGATAAAGTTGAGACGCAGTCAACAGGCAGAAATAATCAGGTGTTGAGGTTTAATTTGTGTCTTTTAGATAAACCTTTAAGGTGTTTTAGGTAACAGCGTTTCATCCTATAACGTATCCTCCTCTCGGTGTCGGTTAGTGCGACTCTTTCATGAGTTTCTCTCCAAACTGAGAGCTTGACGTAAAACCCTGAACTGTCCCTTTAACTGGTCTGCGGTCCCTTCATGCTGCTGCCTCCTGACTCTATGCTCATGTTTGTCTGCACGTCTTTAAAATGTGTGTTATTAACTTGTTTGCCTTGCTGTTCCAGATCGCCACCGAAGACAATCGCTTGCGTCACTGCGGTAACGACTGATCGCTAAACAGACTGCTGCCTTCAGCGCTTTGCTGTTTTTCCTTTGGTCTCACCTGAAGGCTGAGGAGAAAGGAAAAACGGCAACAAGACGAATGATTTCTCTCTGTATTGTGTTAACGTTTGACGAACCTTCTGATGTGAAGATGTGTGTGTGTGTGTGCGTGTGTGGAAGTGTGTGTGTGATTTCTGGACACAATCTGCTCAAAGCTTGGCGAATTCTGCACCACACAAGAGTTTAGTTTAGTTCCAGAAGCTGAAGATGTTCTGTTTTAAAACGCTGGGCTGTCTCCTGTCAGGATTCCTCCTGATTTTCTGCCTTTTGTCACCTCAGGTGGTCCAACAGCAGAAAGCAGAATGTTCTCAGAAGCTAGAAGGTCTCAACGTGTGGTTGGCTGGAGCTGCTGGACTACTGGCCAATCAGAGAGCTGGAGCAGAGTCTGGTGATGTCAGTATCCTGCAGGAGAAGCAGAAACACTTAAAGGTAAACTATGAAACAGATTATCTCCTGTTAGTTCCTTTATTGAATTAGTTTGAGGATAATCTGTTATTTTGCCTCTTCTGCCTCCAGGAGGTTCAGAAGGAGCTCCAGGCCAAAGCTGAAGGCGTAGCTGAGGCCATCCGGTCGGTGGAGGAGCTTCTGGCTGAGAGAGGAGAAAGTCTGAGCCCAGAGGAGAAGAAGAACCTCCAGAGTGCTTTAACGAGGCTGAAGGAGCAGTACGGCGCTCTGACGGATTCAGCCAATACGTCTGTGTCAGAGCTCGACACGGCCATCAGCACAACCCTACAACAGAACACACAAAGGGTCCGAAGCTCGCTCCTCAGAACCACAGAACTTTATTAACATGTTCTAGTTGTAGAAGTGTTAGATTCTACCTTTGTGTTTAATTTCCTCTCCAGGCAAAAGCAGAAGAAGATCTGCAGGAGACCCAAAACCAGATCGAGACTCTCCTGAAGGAGCTGAACCAACCAGGCAGAACCGGGTCGGTTCTGGATCTTCCTGATGCATCCTCCTCACCACCAGAGGGCGCTGTAGTGTCCCACACGGAGAGGCTGCAGGTTAAAACCTCTGCTCTGTTTTTATCTTCACTCAGCATCACCAGGTTCTGACTTGTAACCTTTGACCTTTCCCTCAGCTGGAGCTGCAGCAGCTTCAGGCTCAGCAGGCGGAGTTACTGCAGATCTCCCAGTCGGTCCGGTCCCTCCTGGATCAGCCCGACTCCACGGTTCCTCCTGAGGAGAAACGGAGACTCCGAGCCGCCCTGGACCAGCTGCAGGCTCAGCATCAGGACCGGCTGCAGATCTGTCAGGTACCAGCAGAGAAACCACGTCTAGAAGAACCTCCCAGGAACAAATCTAAACACGATCAACCTGATCTGAATATAAAGCTGGTCTTTGAAGGTAATGTTGTTTCTGGAACTCTTCCAGGACCGTCTGAGGAAATCGGAGGCTCTGAAGGACGAGTTGACCAAGTTCCTCCAGGAACACGGCGGTTTGGGCTCCTGGCTGGAACAAAGCGAACAGGAGCTTCGTTCTTTGGGGGAAGGAGAAACGGACGCACATGGACTGAAGGACCGACTGGAGGAACACAGAAAGGTCCAAAAATGAGACTTGATAACAAACACAACCATCAGTCTGAGCAACAGGAAGGTTTTCTGAGCAGTTTGACAAATTAAACCTGTTTATAGACGACGAGGAAACTCACTGCTTCCAGATGAGATCCAGATGTTTGTTTATGTGAAGTTAAAGAGAGAAAACTCTCACAGATTCTCATCACATCTCATTTAACTGGGATGCTTCCTCCTTTTAACCATCCATGAAGGGAGACTTTGGATCCTACTAACGACATCTGAGATTCCCTGAGAAACTCAGTTTAATTTACTTAAAACTCTTGATAAACATGTTTATAAGTTTATTTTTAGTCACATTTTTCTCACACATTCCTGAAATGTCAGCTTTCTTTTAAAATCAGCCTGTAAATGTTTTTGTTTCCAGCTTGCTGAGGATGTAATCTGCCACAAGGCCGACCTGCGCTTTGTCTCCATCTCTGGTCAGAAGGTTCTGGACTCGGTTCAGGGAGCTTTGGAGCAAGTTGGCGGATCAGAACCGGCGCTAAACAACATCAAAGTGCTTGTGTCTGACAAGCTACAGGATGCTAACCAGAGATACACAACTCTACACACCAAAGTGAGCGACGGGAGCTTGTATTCAGCCTCGGTTTGTTCTAAATCGTTAAACCTACTTTGTGTTCAGTCCACAGAGCTGGGCGGTCGTTTGTCCGGTCTGCTGGAGCGGTACCAGCAGTACCAGGATGAAGTGGTCTCCCTCCACTCCTGGCTCAGCGCTCATGAACAAAACCAAAGCATCTCCAAGTCCAGTGGAGACACCGACCCACAGAACCTCCAGAACGCTCTGCGACAAGTACAGGTGAATTCATCAGGAATAACCGAAACAGGAGTGAAGGAATGGGATTAGCTAAAGGGGTTTCATGTTTTCAGCTCCTTCAGGACGAGCTGGCAGAACGATCCGTGCAGCTGGAGAAGGTCCAGAGAGCCGGACGAGATCTGGTCAGCACAAACGAGTCTCCTTCTCTGAAAGCCGTCGACATCCTCTGTGCTGCAGGTGACTTCCTCTGACCAGTTCCTTGTTTAGCTTCATTTTTGACAATAAGCAGTAAAAACTGAACGTTTTTATGTCTCCCTCAGACGGTTTGGAGAAGAGGTTCGGCAGCCTTTCTGCGTCCGTCTCAGAACGGGCCGAGCAGCTGCAGACGGCGGTGGCTCAGTCCGTCAGCGTCCAGGAGGGCCTGAAGGGTCTGCTCGGCTGGCTGGACAAACTGCTTTTAAACCCCAGCCCAGTCCAACCCACTGCACAGGCGGTACAGGACGCTCTGACCCAGAACCAGGTGGGAAACCTCTCCTGAATTTCTGGTTCTCTTTTATTTTTGACTGCTGCTTGTAATGTGACCCATTTTAAACTCTATTTCTCGTATTTTTTGCAGAAACTTCGTCAGGAGCTGCTCTCCAGGCAGGGCAGCGTAGAAGCGACCCGCGACTCGGTTTCCAAACTCCTCCAGAGCTCTGACGCCTCCACGGCGTCTGGCCTCCAGGGCAGTTTGGACGACCTGACCCGACGTTTCGCCGCGGCTCAGAGCAGCCAGGCCGAGAGGGAGGCTGAGCTCAAGGGGCTGCTGCCCCGACTGGAGAGCTACGAGCGGCTCGGGACCGACCTGCAGGTCTTCACCCAGAGCCGCCTGAAGGCTCTGAGTCCAGCAGGTCAACCGGACCGCAGCGTGGGCGACTACAGGCAGACCATCGAGGTCAGCACGGTGCCAACACTTCATAGACATATGGAGGTCATCTGCAGCGACTTCATTTTGACGTTTTCTTTTTTCAGGAGGTCAAATCTGAATTGGAGCAGGAGGCAGGTCAGCTGAAAGGTTTCTGCAGCCTGGGTACTGAGCTGAGCCAGTCCAAAGCTCTCAGTAACACTCAGAGTCTGGTGGAGAATGTCAGAGGAGTGACGGAGGAGTTCACCAGACTGGAGGAGAGTGTCAGCGAAAGGTAACGGCTCCTGAAGTCGTCTCTCATTTCTCCGGTTCCTGACTCAGACGACACAAACGCTTTGTGACTAGTTTAAGGAAACAGTTGTCTCATAAAGTTTTAAAACCTGTTTAAAATTCCAGTAAATTCACCAGGATGCACCACGTCTACATCATTCTCATTCATTAAATCTGACGTGTTTTATAAGTTACCATCAAAACATGGAGATGAATTAAAAACTGTCAAAAGAATTGACGTTTTTCTCTAAAATCCGACCTTGTGCTGCGCTACAGGCTCATCCTAAAATTGTTTTCTAAATTTAAAGACTTCATGAAGCAGTGGTTGCTATGACAACCCCGTTTCACTTCATCTGTGGGGTCTTATTTTAGGTTTATTGGCTTAAATGATAGTTTTCTCAGGCCTTAATGTGAAATGAGCTACCTGTAGGAGCGATGCTGTGTGCAGCTTGGTGTTTTACAGATTTTCATCCTGTCACTGTGTGAGTTTCCATGCAGACGGAGGATTTAACCAGCCCTGATGCTGATATCAGCAGCTCTTTGTTCGTCCTTTAAAACGCCCTCTCAGGTAACTCGAGGCCTCCAGCCTCCAGGGAGTGAAGCCACTGTTAGCGCTCCGCGTCAGACCGACAGTCGGCCTCGTAGTTTCTCACACAGAGACGGAGGTCAGGGCTGTGTTAATGCTGCCTCCAGGCTTCATTTCAGCAGCGCGTTGGGAGTTTGTTCTCTTAGAGAACAGGGTTGTATAGAGCCAGGCTCTCAGCAGCTGAGGAAATAAAACAGACTGTAGTTTCACCACCATCACACCTGGTGTTAAATCAGGAACATTCTGCACTTTGTAGACGGTCCCTAAGCATCAGCTGTTCTACCTGTGGCTCAAAGGAGGCGAAGTTTAAATGTAAACATTTGTTTAGATGGTGAAGTGAGAATCTGTGTATTTTCTCTGTAGAGGTCGACAGAACGATGCTTTCAGCTGATTTTGATCTTTAGTAATGAGAGCAGCTGATTTACATCCAATACAAGTTTAGTTGGTTTAGAAACACGGCATGACGTGTATCAGTATATAAAAGTACTTTGACCTCAAAGCCTCATCCTTCTCAATATTTGATCAGATAATTAAAGACATAACTGAAGGTTGATGGGTAAAAACCAGCCACTTCATCAGGTAACCTCTAACTCACTAACCCTAAAACTAGAGCTGGAGCGATTCGTCGATGACGTCGACGAATCGATTTTAAAAAAACGTCGACGTCAAATCTGGAAGTCGACGCGTCGCGCGCGCGCACCACACGCACGCGGGGAACCAAAACAAAGCCGCATGGAGAACAGAACTCCGTCTCTGACAGCTCTCAGGCTCAGCAGCTTGCACTCCCAAGCTCTACATGTCACCAGAACACAACCCGCCGCTCTACCTCAAAGTTTTAGGAATACTTTAAACGCAGCAAAGGACAGAAACCCGCTCCAGTGGTGGAAGGAGAATGAAGAGACTCACCGCCCTGGCTGCTGCTGCTGCTGTGGTAAAATCCTACATGGACCTTCTGAACGTTTGTTCTCAGCAACAGGGACGATTGTAAGCAAAAAAAAAGCTAGGCTCACCAAAGAGCAACACGTTCCTCTGCAGCAGGCACCATCAAATGGAGATCCAGACCCAGATCCGTTCAGACCGGGAAAACCCAGAACCTGGTCCTGGGGGGGGCAGCAGCCAAGGAGACACTGGAGCGCTCCTGAGGAGCTACAAGGGCCCGCGGTTAGCGCGACACCTGGCTCGCCCCCTGCCCTAACTGGACCTCACCATGAGGTTCGGTTCTTGGTTCGGAGCGGAGGAGGCCGTCCGGTCAGCGGTGCTCTTCGCGCCTGTCGCCACGGGAGCGCGCGCCGCTCGTCTAGCCGTGTTTCTCAGTCTAACTGTTTTCAGAGACTCACGTTAAATACCAATGCATAAATAACCTGGATAATAACCTAAATAATAAGTAGTTTCTTTAGCCAAATATAAATATAATGACTCCTCCTGTTCTACAGCGATTCAGAGTGTAATACAGAGGAGGAGATGAGGGAGGAACACAGTGCTATACTGCACACACTAACAGAACAGCAGTTCAGTTTCATATTGAGACGATGAAATAGTTTAACTAACACTCAGGAATGTCTGCTGTGAACTGTCAGTGTTTGTTTTTGCTCTGCAGTTTTAAAATCTTTAAAACAAGAGATTTATGTCAAACTGCAGCTCTTCCTTAGAAACTGTCACTTTATTTTGTGTTAAACACTCAGGAATGTCCATACTGTGTACCTCAGTGTTTTGTTTAGTACTACAACTTAATATTTTTTCCAAACCTTTAAACTAGAGTTATTGTAGTGTAAAAGAGTAAATACTGACAGCTCTTCCATGTTGTAGAACACTGCTTTGATTCTGTTTAAAGCAGAAGAAGTTTGGCTTTGGAAAACAGTTGTACATTTAAGTAATTTATTACATTTTTTTGGGGCGGGGGGGTATTTATTTGAAATTTTATGGTTTTTATTAATTGTGCAACAGAAAAATAATCGTTAGAATAATCGTCTAATTATCCATTAGAATAGTCGACTATTCGATAAAATAATCGCCCGAATAATCGTTTTAAAAATAATCGGTTTCCCCCAGCCCTACCTAAAACGACTCCTCAACAGGATCAAGTTCATCAGCAGATCAGTGTCGGACTTTTAAACTGAGGAAACAGATTTTTTAGCTTCTGTGTTTAATATTTTATGTCTCTAATCTACATGCATCCTGTTGTTTTTAAAGAAAACTTTAGCTGTGTTGAACCTTCTCTAAAAACCAAACATCTGGACTTTTTTCCAAACCGTTGATCCTTGTATCTGAGCTCCTCGTTGAGCTGAATTATATATTTTTATCTTCTCTCAGGTTTGCTGCCATCCAGGCCTGCGAGCAGCAGCTCCTGCAGTTCCGGAGCCTCTCTGGATCCATCGCCCGGTGGCTTCAGACGGCTCAGGACCAGCTTCCCCCCAAAGAGTCCAACCTGAACACAGACGGCCTGCAGAGACGAGTCCAGCAGCTCCAGGTGTGAAAACACAAATAACGAGAAGAAATGATTGGCTGCATGGTGGCGCAGTAGGTGTGGCCTCTCTGGTTGGAGTTGGCATGTTCTCCCTGTGCATGCTGGGATTTCTCAGGTTTTTAGAGGTGGTTTATGAGCTGAGATCAAAGCGATTTAATGACCTTTGGTTCCAGATTAAGGATCATTTAACCTCAGTGGATATTCAGGAGGTTTAAACAGGATTTACAGGTTTAAGGTCTGTTTCTTATAAAATACCTGAAAACCTTGTAGACATTCTTATCAAGGTTGGAGGAAACACAACTAATAATAAACCTTTAATTGAGTTGTAAGGTGAGTAAAAACAGTTTAACTCAAAGTGGACGAGAAACAACTAGTGAGTTTGTTTTATTCATTTTTATTGGTTTTATTTCTCACAAAGATTTAAAAGTTTTTTTTGTTATTTATATAAAACCAGAAATAATTAGGTTAATATTATCTGATGTGGTTAGTTTTGTACTTTAGCTCTGATCTGTGATCAAATAAAAAGTCACGTTAAAAAATATTTCCTACTTTGCCTTCAGTCGTAGATTTATTATTTATTGAGTGAATATTGATATTTATGTGGTAAAACTAGTAAAGTTGAGGGTGTTTGTGTGAAGATAAATTCCTGTCTGACTCCAGGAGCTGCTGACGGACTGGGAGTCCCACAGATCCAGAGTCCAGGACCTGAACAGAACTGGTTCTGAGCTGGAGACCCTGATCATCGACGTCACCGCTCCTCAGACCAAAACCGGTAAAAATAAAACGTTGTCTCTGTTTTTACACCTGATGAGTTTTAA
Source organism: Callopanchax toddi (assembly GCA_006937965.1). NCBI lineage: Eukaryota > Metazoa > Chordata > Actinopteri > Cyprinodontiformes > Nothobranchiidae > Callopanchax > Callopanchax toddi. The sequence goes on from SSNR01000083.1 coordinate 1,080,580, forward strand.
AAGCAATTCCAAATGAAGAGGAGAGAAAAATGAGATCTCTTTAAAAATGAATTCAGGATTAGATATTTGTGGTTTATTCTGACTGTTTGCATCATAATTAGTTTAACATTTAAGTGACACACGGTGTTTATGTTTGAATCAGCCCAGTCTAACAGTTTACTCTAACTTTGTTCTGAATCCTGTTTGGATGTCAGCAGCTGGTTCTGGATCGTTGGTAGAATTCACCTGTTTCAGGTAGATGTTGTTGTGTTTGGGTGGTGCAGCAGGTTTAACTCAGTCAGCTGTTTCTCTCTCAGGCGTTCCTCAGATCAACGGCTCAGCAGGTCCCAGCAGTTTGAACGGGATTCACACCTGTAAAGGTGAGCGCTGACTTCTCTCTCAAGCAGCACGTTCTGATGAAACGGCAGCAGAACTCAGGCAACTGAGTCCAGTCCCTAGAATACAGGAGGAAGCCTCCAAACACCTAAAATAAATCATTTCATTTGATCTGTTTTCTCCGTTTCCTCTCAGACCTGACGGAGCTGCAGGTGTCGGTGTCGGATGTAAACGCTCGATACGACGCGCTGGGCGGAGACCTGAAGGAGCGTCTGAGCGTCCAGCAGGCGTCTCTGGAGCTGAGACAGAAGGCCAGGCGGGGCACCGCGGAGCTGAAGAGCTGGCTGAGCGACAGAGAGAAGAACCTGACGCAGGGCCAGACGGCCTCCCCGTCCAAACCCGAGGTGGTGCGCGCCCAAGCTCAACAGAACAAGGTACAAAAGACTTTATTCTTTTATGTTTGTTCACTCAGTGAGGGTCTTTTCCTCTTCTCAGAAGTAAATCATGTTTTTCTTCCTCCTTCAGGCTCTGCTGTCCGAGCTAGCCGAGCATGCTGGGAAGGTTGAGGACCTGAAGAGTTTGTTAAGGAAGCTGATCGCAGACCATCCTGACTCTCCTGAAGCCGACACCTGGAGGCAGCAGCTACAGGAGATCGGTTCGTTCCTCAAATCCTCACTCTGCTCAAGTCTCAACCGTCAATTAAAAAAAAAAGATTTTTAAAGATTTCATTTTTTCACCTGGTTTAAAACAATCAAGGATATCAAAAAGGTCCACAGTCAGATAGTTTTATAATCAGATATGTGATAAACTAATTCTAAAGGGGAAAATAATTTATGTTTTAATGAAACGATACAAAGACATGGAGCCGCTGAAGTTTTAATCAGAAACCTGCATCGTTTCTTCTGTTTCCTCTCTCTTCCCTCGGTTGTTTGCTCAGACTCCCGCTGGCAGTCGGCCAATCAGACGGCGGCTCAGAGGCAGACGGAGCTCGAGACGTGCGCCGACCGGCTCGGCAGCTTTGCCTCGGCAGCCAATCAGCTGTCTCCGTGGCTGAGGGAGAAGGAGCTGATGATGAGCGTTCTGGGACCTCTCAGCATCGACCCCAACATGCTCAACACGCAGAAACAGCAGGTCCAGGTGCGTGGCGACGAATCGGATATCTTCAGGTTCACCTTTGACCTTTACAGGCGGAGTTAAACTCCATGATTGCTGCTCTTTGTTTCAGTTCATGCTGCGTGAGTTTGAGACGCGGCGGCCCCAGTTTGACCAGCTGACCCAGTCGGCTCAGGGAATCCTCTCCCAGACTGGTGACGCTGCTCAGGACCCTAAAGACCTGGAGGAGGTCCGGACTGAACTGGGCTCCATCTCCCAGCAGTGGGAGGACCTCACAGACAGACTGACCCAGAGATCCACCCACATCGATCAGGCCCAGGGAACCAGTGAGCGATTCCAGGTAAGAACCTCCTCAAACGTATCCTCCTGCTGCAGACTTCCTCAGCGATAACGAAACCTCCACCTGTCCTGCTCAGGCTCTGCTCAGAGAACTCTCCTCCAGCGTTTCTGCTCTGAGCGAGCGGCTGGACGCTCAGGCCTCGCTCAGCGCGCAGCCCGAGGCGCTCAAACGCCGGCTACAGGAAACCGGAGAGGTTCGCTCGGAGCTGGAGCGACGGCAGACCGAGCTCACCGAGGCCCAGAGGCTCTGTCAGGAGCTGAGCGCCATCGTGGCCGAGCCGTACCTGAAGGAGGAGCTGAGTAAACGTCTGGAGAGCGTCAGCGGGCCGCTCAGGAGTTTGGAGGAGCGAGCAGGTCTGTGGAGTTTATCTGGCTGATTATTAAAACACTTTAAACTCTGATTATCTCTCTGTTTTTATCTTTGTTTTCTTAGCTTTACATACAAATCCTCTGAACTGAACCCAGGAAATCCTCTTTAAGTCTGGTTATCCTCTTTGTTTTGACTTTAATCTCCTTTATTTTTCTCTCCTCCAGCTGACAGCCTCTCTCAGCTCCAGGCCGCCCTCTCCTCCACCCAGCAGTTCCAGCAGATGTTTGAGGAGCTGCGGTCTTGGCTGGATAAGCAGTCAAGTCTAAAGGAGCCGTCTTCGGACTCCCTGCCCTGTCAGCCCGAGGCGATCCGCTCCCTGCTGGCCCAGACCGAGGAGCTGCAGCGTGGGATCGCCAGCCAGAGAGGTTCCTATGAGCTGATCCAGGCAGAGGGAGCATCGCTGCTCGCCACTCTCCCAGCAGACGAACGGTCCGCTCTTCAGTCCCGTCTGGCCTCCTTGAGGCAGGACTGGGACGGGTTAAACCACCAGATCTCAGAGCGTGAAGCCCGGCTGAAGAAAACTCTGAATAAAGCAGAAACCTACCAGCAGCACAAGGCTGAGCTGACCCCGTGGTTAACGGAGTGTGAGGAGAAAGATGGAGAGATCCATCCGTCGCTGGACTCTTCTGTTCTGGATGAAGCCCTGCAGAAGGCCCGGGTTCTGTCACTGGACCTGGAGAGACGTCAGCCCCTGCTGGAGGTTTTCAACACTGCAGCCGATCAGCTGCTGGAGCAGTGCTGCGTCGGGGAGGAGGAGGTAGAGACACTTCAGCTGCTGTTAGACCAACGTTTGATGGTTTATCCATCACATTGTTTCACTTCTGGTTCAAAACCTGGAAATGACCTTCCTGTAATAAATAACTGATACCTAGTAATAATTTTAGAAATGTTTTTTATTACAAATATTTCATCAGAGGCCTGAGAGTTGCCTCAAGCGTTAAGTTAAAGTTTGTTTTGTTTTAGTTGCGAGACGAGAAGGCACAGCTGAACCGGCGGGTGGATGGGCTGAGCGAGGGGCTGCTGAACCGGACCTCCCAGCTGGAGGAGCTGGCCAGCCGCCTGAAGGAGTTTGAGGAGGGCAGGCAGGCTGTGGAGAGGAGGCTCGAGGCCACCAGGCATCAGATCGAGGTCCAGGAGGCTCTGGGACCTCAGGTACTTCATCAAACTGGTCATAAACAAACTCATTCCTGGTGTTTAAAAAAAAACATCCCAAACAAATCTGAGTTTGATTTTCTCTTGCGATCAGGCGTGCAGCGCTAAGAGCCTGGAGAGATTAAGGAGTCAACAGGAGAGTCTGAGGTCCCTGCAGCCTCAGGTGGTCTACCTCAGAGACCTGGCCCAGGGTCTGGTCCAGGACGCCCCCCAGACTCCAGGGGGCAGCACAGAGGGAGCACAGAGACTTCAGGACCAGGCCAAAGAAACGGAGAGAGGATATGACGACGTCACAGATAAGGTGAGGCGTAATTACGTCATCCTAAAACTTCTCCACGTCGATGGGAAAATTCATGAGCTCAGAGAGAAACGGGAGGATTCAGGAGTTAAACTGTTATTTGTTCTAGTAGAGGCAGTTTAAATTCTACAATCCTCTCAGGATAAGCAGTCGTTACAGATCTGGAATCCTCAGAGTCAGGAAGTAGAGGAATATGAGACGACTTCAGGAGGAGTTAGAGACCAAATTAAGGATAAATTATAAATAATAAGTGACAAAAGTAAGCTAGAATCTTAGCATGACTGTTTACTGCTCAGTGTGACCTGACCAGATCTAAAACTAGTTGGAAAAGAGTCAATTCAGCCCGATCCCAACTAAATAAAGTCACATTTTCTGCTGTTTTTTTCCTCCCAACTAATCCCCATCAGCCACAGCGGTTCTTCATGACCAGAATGTTGTTATATATCCTTTAGATGTGAACCTAATGTGCAGATATGACTATGTTTGGTGTTGTGTAAACATTAGAACAGTTGTTGTTCATTTCTTCAGCTTTGTGTCTGAAGCAGCAGATCTAACAGGCTGAGAGTGTCGGAGTCTGGCTCCTCCACCTCCAGGAGTCTTATATGGTCACTGTAGACGTTTAGCACTTCATCAGGGTCTGAAATGTAAACCAGAACCATTCAGACCCACAGAGCTGCTTCTGGTTTCTGCATTTCAGCCTCCTAATGTTCCATTTAAGGTCACAGCAATAAAAACAAGAAAACTGCTATTGGGTGAAAATGTTTCGTCATCCTTTAGATTGGTTATATTCTAATATTGCTCCACTTAAAAGCTGAAGGAGTATTTTAGAAAATGTTTCTTTCTGTTCACCTAAATGAGAAAACGTCTAACTGTAGTCTGATTTAGTTTTATTAAAGTTGTGCGTTTTTAATTTCTGCACAGAAATCACCCTTAATTTATGGTAAATCTCCTAAAAACTTAAATAATTGTTGATGTTCTGATTTCAAAAATCAACACTTGAAGGTTTTTGATGTCAGAGTCGATGGATCAGCTGGGAGGTTTATAACTTGTGGAGTATTAAAGTGATGAAATCTCTTTGTCCTCCGTCAGATCGAACAGTGCTGCTCCTCTTTGGAGTCGCGCCTGCAGGGTGTCGGGGAGGTCCAGTCCCACGTTCGGGATGTCTTCTCTCGCCTCGCTGACCTCGATGATGAGCTGGACTCCCTCAGTCCCGTCGGACGCGACGCAGACTCCCTGGCTTCTCAGTCGGACGCTTTGAAAAGCTTCCTGTCCCGTTTAGCTGACCTCAGGACTGAGCTGGAGGGTCACACGTCAGAGTGCACCACCATGCTGAGGAGAGAAGGCTCCTCCCCCGACCTGCTGGCTCTCAGGAGGGAGACGGAGGCGCTGAGCCGCCAGGCCGGGAAGGTGAGCGTGAAGAGATCCAGCTGGATGTTTTATGTCGTTTGAATCCACTGATTCCGGTTCTGTTGCTCCTCAGCTGAGCGAGCGTGGCCAGGCCCGACTGGGTCAGATCCAGGATGCTGCTGAGAGGGTTCAGGACTTCTACAGGCTGGTGGCGGAGCTGCAAGGCCTGCTGGGAAGAGCCGAAGAGGGGCTGAACGCTCAGGGTGTGGTGGGCTCAGAGGTGGAGACGATTAAACATCAGCTGCAGGAGTTTAAGGTAGGACTGGCTGGTTTTACCCCGACCGTTCTGAAACGGTTCCATCCTTTTCTTTATACTTTGATTTAGTTTGAGTGTTTTTGTTGTGATGGTCAGACGTGGGATTGTGAGTCAATCAGGACAGAATCTAAAACGTCTTGAGGTTTGAGGCTCTGTTTATCCGTCTTCCTACAGACGATGTTCTGAATCTGAACTGATGAACTGGGTTTAGGTTGCAGCGTGAGCTCAGTGCAGCTCTGCATCGTGGATCTGTGGAGGTTTCTGCTCTTTACTTTGTGACTTCACAGATGATTTAGGAGGAAGATGAGCTGAGTCACACGTCTCTCTGGAATGAATCATGCTGCGTTGTTCCTTTGAATCATCTTTATAAACCCTCTGTCTCCGTTTATCCAAACGTTTCACTCCTCGTTTCTCTGGGTTTGCTCTTTTGCTCAAATTTCTTTTTTATGGGTTTTCATGGATTGAAAAGTTCTTGAACTTAGAGAAACTTCTCTCTGATTCAGGAGTGTATTGTATTTTAGAGATTTATTCTTAGATTTTTAATATGCAACAACTAAGAGCACATCATTACTAATTATACCTGGAAAGCTTCAAATTTGACCTTAAAAGGTTGGAAACGTGGTTGAGTTTGTAGACGATGCTCAGAACTGTGATGGTAGAAAATCCTTTTTCCTCCTGGGCTTCCTGTTCTGGTAGGTTTTCTCGTTGAATCACAGAGAACCGTTGTTGTTGCTGCTTTGACTCCAGGCGTTTGATCCGTTTAGAACCAGATCGAGGCTCTTTAGGAGGTCATCAGCTGCTTTTAGGTCACAGCGAGTTAAAAAACATCAAAGTGTTAAACAGCTGGCTCGTGTTGTAGTCCTTTGTTTCAAAGATTAACCATTAAATACTGTGAAATTTCTACTTCATAAACATCTCGACATGATAAAAAATTATCTGCTGTTAAAGCTGTTAATTCAGTTTATAATAATAGTTCCAGAAAAAGAATCTGAAGAAAAGTAGAACTCTGAAATGAGACGTTATTCGTCTCTCTGTGGAGGAGTTTACAGTCTGCAGCTGTAAAGAGATCAACCAAATGCCCAAACTTCTGTAAATAAACCATAAAGTCTGCAATAACACATTTAAATGTGCAAGAGCTCAAAAATAAAAAGGTTCCTAAAACAAATGCAGTGATTGGTATGTTTTAGTGTGTCTGAATCCTAGAGAAGCATCTTGATCCTGATTCTGTGCAGCTCTGACCTGCTTCAGCTCAAATACATCTAATAACAGTCAGATCAGTCCCAGAGACACAAAAGTTAGAAAATATTTTCACCATTTTCACTTCCTGATTCTCATTTTAGGGAAATGTGTTTTGAGCTAATGCTAAAACAGGTGGTTTCTAAATCTTTCCCCTGCTGACGTCAAGAAGGGAAAAGACCACTCCTCTCTAGAGGACAGAGCCAATCAGAGCACCGTTGTCTACCTGAGCCCGCCCCCGCCCTTTAAAAACCACGGAGCGCTCATCCTCACAAACGTTAGCTAACAGTCATGGTGACGCTATGAGCAAAGCACGGCTGATGAGCGAGCACTAAAGTCTTTTTTACTCCTTCATCTGAGACCCTGAAGACCCACCCACGTCTCACGGAGAAGAGAGATGGGCGGGGCTTAGAGAAGCTCAGCTCCCCAACTGCCCCGCCCATTTGAAAGGAAAGTTTAGCTTCAGGAGGTCATTAAGGGTCAGTTTGACCAATGCAGAGCTTTGACTTGTTATTGAGACGTAAACGAAAAGATTCAGAGTGGAGAGAGCAGAATATGGGACATTTAAGACATTTCTGATTAATTTGAAAATTACTCATGGGAGGTCTGTGATTGTTGGCATGAATTAGTAATAGTGACTCAAAATGTTTTTATTTAAGATTACCAGTAAAGCTGATCATGCTGAACATTGGCTGATTCCAAACACCAGCTGGTTTTCTGAGCATCTCTAATAATTATTTATGTAACACAGTCTGCATGGTGGCGCTGTTGCCTCTCAGCTAGAAGGTCACAGGGTCGTGTTCTCCTCCTGCTTGTGTGGTTCCTCTGGGTTCTCCAGCTTCAGCGTGAAAAAAGACCAAAGATTAAGCTGCTGCTCAGTGAAAGTACAGGATAGAAGAAATACTTCACAGCATGATTCAAGTTGTTGGCTTCATATTTATGGATTTTATGTATCTTTGCGTAGAATTTGTCACAATGATTAAAATTTCTAAGAAAAATTATCTTTGTTCTACGAGGACAAAAACAGATAAAAATAATTAGCATGGAAGTGTTTTTCCAAGAACCAGCTGATTGTTTAATATCTGATGACTTCAATCTGCTGAGTCAGCATCAGGATGAGATTATTGTTCCATCAGATCTTTTAGTTTAACATTCGGAGCCTTAGATCATCTCCTGGCTGCATTCCATCCTGTTTTATAATAAAACAGGGTGTTGTTGCTCCATCAGGACAAAGACTGGTCTTTCAGTCTGTTTTCATTAAAACACCATTTTCTCCTCATCCTGTCCATTTAAAAACGACAGAGTCCAGGAGACGTCTGCAGGAGTCCATCTAGGCTGATGACTTGTTAAATAATCATTTCAATTGTTTTCTGTGGATTTGTGATCTTAAGGTTAGCGGGTGGATCAGAGAACGTTTGATCTGACACTTTCCCTCCATCTTTAATCCTCTCTTCTCTCTTGTTTTTCTGCCTTAATTTAATTATCTTGATATTCATTTATTCTCTACGTGTCCCCGTAACCTTCCTCGGTCCCCGTTTCTTGAATTTCTCCCCTCGTTTCTGGGTCTTTCCCTCCTCTTCCACCGCATTGAGCTCCTAACGAGAACAAACCAGGGAAATGTGCGGCGGGCGGAGAACAAACAGATGGAGGAGATAAAGAGCTGCTGAAAGACGAGAACAGAGAGAAGAGGTTCAAACAGAGCTGTGAGGAGATGAATAGTCTGGGCTTTAAAAGCAGAGACGGATCAGACAGACTGGAGACTTGTTTCATGGGTTTTGTGGTTCTAATGAAGATACAAGAACAGATTTACAGGTTGACTACTAAAAAATAACTGAAAAAGCTGCTGATCAAGTTATTTCCTTTTTTTCTTTCTGCACATCCAGACTTCTTTGTAATCTTTTAATATCTTCATCAATGATTCTCCAGGATTTTAAAGGTTTTCTTGGAGGAAAATATGAATTATCTCTTCCTGCAGCTTGATTGGGTATGTCTCATATGGAGTAATCATTTATTGTAATCCTTTCTCATAAACAAAGGTGTTTTAGCCAAACCAGCTCAGGTAGATTCACAGTAAATCCTTCAGACTTTATGTGACTGAACTGGTGTCATATTTTTTACAGAATCACAGTTTAAGTTTTAGAACTTTCTGAGGATTTTACATGTTCCTCTCCGTCTTTTAGGCCAGCTAAACCTCTTTTCAAATAAACTCTTCTTACTCCCACAGCTTTTTCACTAAGATACAAATTATACATCAAAACAGAGACATTTTTATCCTCTTCCATCCACTGTGTCCCTCGCTGCTCCAGGACCTGAGGTTTCCTCTCACATTCCTTCAGAGTGAACACCCTGAAGCTCTCATCAGCCATCGCGTCCTCCTCCTCCACACTGGAAGGGAAGGTGTTTTAGTGCTTCTATCTCCACTGTAGAAGCATCAAAATGTAAAGGTGTAACAATCAGACCCTCGTGTCGCTCACAGTTCAACTATTTTTAAAACAAACTTTTGTTAGTTTTGCACAAAGTAGCTGCTTTAAGGCTCAGTTTCTAATAACTTTAATCCTGTGCCGCTCCGGTAATTTATTACTGTGTGAAAGGAGTGTGGTTACCATGGTGATTCTAATGTATGGGGCGCCGTTTGTAAAGTCAGTCATAATTTAAGAGTAACATTTTGGGTTATTTAGCCTACCGTAAGGGAAAAAATAGGCGCTCGTCTTTCAAAGTCATATTTTCATCATTTTATTCAAACACTTATAAATGTCAAAGTTGCCAACTAAATATTTAGTTGGCTAGCTAAATATTTAATTTAGAGTTAAATATTTGTTTAACAAATTAAATATTTAGCTCTGACCTAAATATTTAGTTTGTAAAATAAATATTTAGATCCCAGCTAAATATTTATTTTGGAGCTAAACATTTAGTTTGCAAAATAAATATTTAGTTCTAAAAATAAATATTTATTTAGCAAACTAAATATTTCTTTGGCTAACTAAATATTTAATTTGAAGCTAAATATTTAGTTGAAAAACTAAATATTTAGCTCCAAATTAAATATTTAGTTCTAAAAATAAATATTTATTTAGCAAACTAAATATTTAGCTCCTAATTAAATATTTAGTTAGCTAGCTAAATATTTAATTTAGAGTTAAATATTTGTTTAACAAATTAAATATTTAGCTCTGACCTAAATATTTAGTTTGTAAAATAAATATTTAGATCCCAGCTAAATATTTATTTTGGAGCTAAACATTTAGTTTGCAAAATAAATATTTAGTTCTAAAAATAAATATTTATTTAGCAAACTAAATATTTCTTTGGCTAACTAAATATTTAATTTGAAGCTAAATATTTAGTTGAAAAACTAAATATTTAGCTCCAAATTAAATATTTAGTTCTAAAAATAAATATTTATTTAGCAAACTAAATATTTAGCTCCTAATTAAATATTTAGTTAGCTAGCTAAATATTTAATTTAGAGTTAAATATTTGTTTAACAAATTAAATATTTAGCTCTGACCTAAATATTTAGTTTGTGAAATAAATATTTAGATTACAGCTAAATATTTAATTTGGAGCTAAATGTTTGGAAAAAAATGATGAAAATATGACTTTGAAAAACGAGCTCCCATTTTCCCCCTTACGATAAATAACCCAAAATGTGACTCTTAAATTGTGACTGTTTGACTTTACAAACGGCGCCCCATACTAATGATCTACTGTCAGTATTTTTAACTTATTTTAAAGAAACATTTACTGATTTAAAAAACTACAGCATTAGGTTTCCCCAAATCTTTCTTTATTTTACAAAGATCAAAAACATAAATAGAACAGTTAACATCGTCTCTGTTTCCAATAAGTGGAAGAAAAATAATTTAAATATAAATAATAAAGAAAGAAACGGTGTGTAGAGCTCAGGATCAGGGTGGAGGTAATAAAATGTTGGATCATTCTACATGTTTTACTTCATCAGAATAAAGTGAATTATGCGTTTATAGAAACATGTTGCAGTTGGGAATATTATTTTTCCAGTAGCTCCACTGCTTCCTGTTACAGTTTCTTTAGAAATTTTCCATATAACAAACTTATCGTTTTGAGGATTGTGACACTCTTACTTTCTGATTTCTGTCTGAACACAAACCACATTTAACCCGAGTCTAGTTTGACTCGTGAGCCGCGACCTGGGTGAAGTTTTTAAGTTCCAGTGAAAAACCTGCAGCCCAGTGGTCCTTAGACAAAAACTAATCAGAACACATGAACTATTTCATGTGTGTGTGATAATTGTTTATATAATCAGTAAACTGATTCACAATTAGAGGAGTTTAATTTTTGTTGCTTCCTGACTTGATTATAATTGTATTTCTGACGGATTTAGGATTTATTTTCTTGATTTATCCTCCAGGTTGAGGCACAGACAGAGCCCAGAGCAGAATGTGTAATCGCTACTGTCTGCTGGGTTTGTTGAGCGTGGAGAAATGGTCTGTCACTCCGTCTGAGGGCACAGGGGTATTTATAGGAAGCCAACAAACTGAGAATAGGAAGGAAAAGATGAATAACAAAAAGAAGAAAGTAGAGCAGGATCACGAGGAAGAGTATGAAGACGAATCAAATGATTTGTGTTATTTAACTCGTTATGGGTTACAGCAGCAGAATGTTTCAGTCTTCATCCATAAACCCAAACGAGGGATAAAAGGATTTGATCCATTCTTTGAAGCGTCTCCTCTCTTTGTCTGAACCTCCCTCTTGGTCTGGTTCTCTGTAACGGATCCATCTCGGCTCAATTCAAACCTAAACACGTCTGTCTGGCTCCCAAAACGACCAGGCCTCCCCGCTCCTTCTAGTCCTCCCCTCCCCCCATCAGATCCGTTTCATATCCAGAGGGATGATGTCATGTCGAGGCTTAAAAAGACGAGGGGGCTCGGGGCGAGTGGGTGAGGAGGGTTCAGGGGAGTGGGTGGGGATGTTTTCACATGATGGTTCCAACTTTATAAACTGTGATCTCACACGGGTCAGTGAGGCAGCTTCGTTCTGATTATCGCTTTATTAGGATTCAGGTTTTAAAGTACTTCAGTCTGTTTACTAGACCTTCCATTTCATTATCTGTCAGAAATCCATTTAGAACTCAAGAAAAGTTACTGGAGAAAGGTCTGCTGTTCTTTAAAACCGAAGTAAATAAAATAAACACAATAATTTCTGTCAGTGTGAGTAAATCTCCAGACCAGGAGCGTTTAAACAAACACCAGAGCGTTCCCCAGGTTCCGATCATAACTCAGATCATTACGTTTAGATGCAACATGAGAAACCTGGTTGTTTCTTTTCTCCAGGTGTACACAGCTGGGTCGAGTTAGTTTAGCATCTCAGACACTTTACAAGCACAGACGAAGATCTGTGTCTGAAATCATCCACTGCTCACGTCTGGTTTTTGTCCTATTGAGTGAGACTCCCAGAATCCTTTGTGTCTTCATGCTAAAGCTAAGCTAAGATCATCAGGTCTCTGTCTGATTTAGGAAAACATTTTAGGATAGATATGAAACATTTGTTAAAACTTTAAAAATCATTAGGAAAGTACCACTTAGATTATATATAAACTAAAGTTTTAAACCTGGAGGAACAGACTTCGGTCCTGGCAGCACTCTGACTAGCCGTTAACCCGTCGAACCTGAAGGACGTAAACTCCATTTCTCTGGACAGAGGCTGTTCAGGAAGCTACATGGGAAGAATTTATACACAAAAAACACGCTTCAGAACTATTCTCTTCGTTCGGAGCAGCATTTTGCTGCCGGTGAGGAACATCTGCTCCACCGTCTGGTCCTCAGAGACACAAACATCTCCGCTTCCCTCTCAGAGTGGAGTTATTTGTCATGTACGTGTTTATACTTGGCCGTCCTGTCTGCACGTATGTGCTACTGTGGAATCCGTGTTTGTATTTTGGGTTGCTCCGTGGGCTGATGAGAGGTGTGTGTGCACTTCATCAGAGGATGCTTCTAATTCCGATCTTTTTCGGGTTGCAACTGGAATCTCAGCTGTCTCCTCTCCCCACCCTCACACAGCAGCACACACACACACACATTGGGATGTGATATCTGTCCATCCCGTATGTCCCGCGTCCCGAAGCAGCTGACGGTCTCCGGGTGGGATGTGAACACACACAGACACGCCGTCGCTGCAGATGGACATTCCTGCGAAGGGCTGGTTGAACGGCAGCAGTGTGTTTGTGTGTTCTTTTACACACACGTTTGTAAGAATCTGTCTTAAATCACGCTCACACGCCTCCTCTGTCTGCACCTCCTCCATCTCCTCCCATATCGCACCTCTCACCTCCTCCTAACTGAAACATTTCTCCTCCTCGCCTCACCGTCCTTCAGAGAATCTGTGAACCAGTGACTCACTAACCTCCTGCGTCGACTGTGTCAGCAACTATTTAATGATGCGCGTCGAAGTCGAGCCAAACTGGGTCAGCAGCTCGTTTCTTTGTGTTTGGCTCCTGCTGCCAAGCAGGAAAATGCCCAGTTTTTACTGTAACTCAGCTCATTTTTAATAATTAACAGTCAGTTACATAAACATTCCTCTTTATTTATTGAAATGTGACCGTTCATCTTTAGGAGCCTTTTTATGTCTGAGTAGATCAGAGTAAAACGGTTTTAAAAACAAGTAAAAAAGAGACGATGTTCAAAGAAAAACTTACAAAGAGGTTTAAAAAGCCTGGAGAAGTATTGATCAGGATCACTTTAACAGATTAGAGGAGCGTCTGACTGCTGAGGAGGACGACATTCATCTTTGTTGTTTAAAGTCCTAAACGTCTTCAGAGACTGCAGAGTTAAACTCTACCCATGGAAAGGGTTCAATAAAAGCAGCAGAAGATCTGATGAAATGTTCAAGAGTTTCTCGCCTGGGCCACTAATGGAGAAATGACTGATTTTGATGGTGAACAGTAAAAATGACAAACTTGACCACTTTTCTACAAAATGAAACCCTAATATGACAGAATGCATGATTAATTTTTGCAGAGGCGACAGGATCAAAAACTGTGGTTTGCATTGAAGTCAATGGGACGTTTTTGTCCTTGAGAGGCACAAGAGGGAGGGAAGTTTTAAATCTGCTGCTACACAAAAACTAATAAAGCATACAATTTGATATTTTATCACATTCTTGACATATCCAAGGCTGATTTAGAAAAATATATTTCAGTCACCCAGAATATGTTTTATGTAAAATATCTCCTCTTTTGTCTGCTTTTTTCATGAAAAAATGAGCATCACACAATCAAGCTGGTATATAAAGGGTTAAAATTTAGATAATTATTCAATATTTGATTGTTTTGATCAGAACTGAAGTTGTTCACAAGATTTAAGCCCAAAAAGCAGAAAAAAATATTAATCTAGACCATTTTTAAAGCAGTTTTAGAAGTGGACATTTTTGTCCGTGAGAGGGTAGTCAATATTAAATCTGTCGCTACGCAAAAACTATAAATGCAAAAAATTCTAAATTTTAGATATTTCATGACATAACCAAGACTGATTTGTAATAAATGCCCCGTGCACAAAAAATAATTTTTTTAGAAAATAACTCATGTTTTGTGTTAATTTTCATGAATTACATCGATGACTTTGAGTATTCAAACTGGCATTTCAAGAGTTAAAATCCTAAAAATGATTGAAATTTTTATATGTTTGAGCAGGGCTGAAGTTGTTTAACAGATCTATGAAAAAAAAGCAAAACAATATATATATAAATAGATTTTTTATGGCCACTTTTACAAACGGACGTTTTTGTCCACTAACGACTCGAGTATAGTAAATTAGAATGAAGCCTGAGGGTTAACTCTTTAAAAATAAAAGCTTTAGTCATAAAACATATTCTCATTCATCATTTTACAGGATTCTTAAAATCTGTTTTTAGTTTGAGCATTTTCAAGGTTTTGAATTCTTTTATAAATGATTCAAAGAGCTCTAACTGTTTCTGAAATCAGGTGTAGTCAGAACATTTCTCATTAATTGTAGAGACATTTATACTAATCCACATTATAATCTATTAAAATATTTAAAAATACAGGATTTTCACCTTCAGATTGTTACTTTCTTCATGTGTACTGTTCATGAATGTCTATAAAAATACGTGATGTTTAAATTAAATTTTCCAGATCTTACTCCTAAATCCCAGATTGCATAAACACCACATGATTCACCTGACAGACAGAGGAACCATAAAGCTCAGAACTTTGATCTCGAGCTTTTAGGAGAAGTTAATCCAACCAGTGAGTCTGTTTTCAGTAGTTCTCGGTCATTTGGCTCCAGATGGAGAAGTTTGAGTGGAATTTGAAGAGTTCATGGGGTCAGACCCCACCCCCCCACTCCAGATCTACATCATCTGGATCAGCTCTCTGGATTTTCCTGAACCTCTTTGTGTCTGTCGCTGTGATTTGACCTGTTTCTGTCTAACGAGCTGATTGGATCAAACCAGAGAAGGAACCGAGTCTTCTGTAACCTGCTGACTCGGACAGATTTCCTGTGTGTGTGTGTGTGTGTGTGTGTGTGTGTGTGTGTGTGTGTGTGACTGATGGAGTGCTGTGTGTTGTGTCTGGTCTAGGTGGGATGCAGTGCTGTGTGTAAAGCGTGTTGGCCTCTTTCCTCTCAGGTTCTTTATTGTTTCAGCTGCTGTGAATTAGAAAGACGCCGCCTGCTTTCACTCTCAGTGAACATTTAAAATACTGCTCAGAAAATCCCTAAAAACACCCAGCAGAGGTAACATGTGACACACCTGGTTTCAGTGAGACATTATAGAAGGAGAATAAAATCTCAACCTGAATAAATCGCTCCATTTGAAGTAGAACTGCTCTAAAAATCAGCTGGTGATCAGACTTTTATGAATTTGTTTTGGTTTGTGAATTCACCATCAATAAATGCTAACTCACGCTAGCGATAGCAGGTCTTCCATGTGGAAGTTTTTGCTTCGAGAATCAGATTTTTCAAGTTTCTCAGAATTTTTTAGGAAAGTGATGTCAGTTAAATATAATTCTTTGAAATAAATGGAACTGATCTAAAGTCATTATCAGCAGGTCAGAGCTGGACAGGAATCAGAAAACGGACTCGGAGCGTCTCTTAAAGGTGATAGAGGTTATTAGAAAAACAAATTAGCTTAAAACTTAAATTTTTCATGCCTCTTAACAACGTTCTAACATGATACAGCTATAAATATATAGTTGCAATTTAAAAAAACAAAAGAAATCAATAATGTGGTTTCCTCACAGTTCTCTAAAAACCTCAGCCAATCAGATGTTTCAGACAGAAAGCAGCTATTGGACAATCCGGCTGTCTGTCTCTCTGAAGCGCCTCACTTCCTCACTGCTTGGATCCTCCATTAATGCTGCTGGAGCATTTTAGAGCAGAACATCCAGGAAGTGAGAGAAGGACAGAAACGGCTGTTAGCGCTTCAATTTTAGGAAAAAATACCAGAGTCCCAAAAAGAAAAACACCTTTTCAGCTGCAGGAAGCTAAAAACATTTGGACGTAGAAAGAGGAAAAACCAGGAGGAACGTTAGCATAGCGTTTCAACAGCTGGTGTTGTGCTCTCTATTGTTACTGTGGCAATGCGCGGTCACATGTCCGGGGAGGCGTGGCCTAAGGATTATACCTGACGGGAGGGGTGAGAGCTCTGAGACGTGTTTGTGTAAAATAGCTAGCGATACCTAGCTTGTTTGCAGATTACACAGTGCAGCTTTAATTTAAAGTGAAGTCTCAGTTTGATGGATCTGATCACTTAAACCACTCGCTGCTCTTGGCCTGAACCTGCTAAATGTTTAGAACCGGAGGTGAAGTGGATCTAAAGTCTCTGACGTCTCACCTTTGAACCACAACTTGTTTGTTCTGTTTACTGTTGAGATTCTCTGGGTTAAAGACTCGGTCTGCTCTAGTTGGTGTGACGAGTCGAGGTCTGAAGCCACTCAGGGCGCTGAGTAACACAAACATGGGGGGGGGGGGGGGGGGGGGGGGGGTTGACTTTTCTGGGTCATTTGTTTGCTCATGAGAGAACACCTGTGAGCAGGTAAATCGTCTTTTCCCCGTCTCGCTGCTCTCCTCACACACTAGAGTCAATCTTTAATCCAGCTGCTGTCGAGTCGTTTTTCTTAACCTCTTGTTTTTTCATCCTCTCCTCACACACACACACACACACACACCTCGTTCTTCCTGCTTACCTCCACGGCTCTGCCTGGTGGTTTTATATTAACCAGCAGAGCGTTTCACCTGCTGCTTCGTGTGAAAGCTTCTATTGTTCTCAAAGCTCCACCGTCGCGTTCACAACACACCAGTGACGGTGATGAGGGTGGTTTCAGACTCTACAGATTTTAGAGCTGATTAGCTTTAAGTGTGTGTGTGCTTCAGTTTAACAGTAAATTAGCCTGCATGTGCTGCACACACACATTCTTGTGGGCCAGTAAAAACTTCTCCCATGTCGAGCTCGCCGTGTTTTCTATCAGACGGCAGATTTCTGTGTGAGATCAACACAGGAAGGACTTTCTATTTGAAACAGGTCAGAGGTCAGTTTGACTGCAGAGCTGGAGACATCGGTCTTTATGCTTCACCTCAAGTAAATTACTCATTACAAACGGATAACAACCTTTCAGATGATGAACAAAACAAAACGAGTGCAGCATATTTATACGAAATAAGCAAAAACTCCTCTAACAGAAGGAATCAGTGGTTTCTTTAAAACATCCCTATGGTTTAGAAATAAGTCAAATAAAGAGCTGGAGGCTGTCAGAATGTTTTTAACAAAACAGATAAATTAATCCTAAATGGAAGTAATGAACCCTATAAAGGCTTACGAGTGTGTTACTGCAGTAAAACTGTTTGCATCTGTTATATTTACCCAACTAGACTCTGAAACGTAAGACAGAAGTTAAAGTTAAAGCAGGAAACCCCCCATCCACCCCCCTGTACCTGGCTGCAGTAAGCCCCGCCCCCTCAACATGAGGTCCAGGTGTACTCCTGTTGATCCAAATACTTCTCACCTGACCTCTTTGTTTAGATTTGTCTTATCACACATCAGAACCACCTGGTTGTTTGCAGGTAGAACTTTAATCTCTGAGACTCTGAAATGACGACATGTAAACAGGATGTTATGGTTTAATTTGTGACGTTGTTCTAGTTGCTGATGCAGTCACCTAAAACCGGTCCCTCCAGGTGTTTAAAGACGTCTCATTTTCTCTGTTTTACTTTTTAAATAACTATCACAAACGTTCAGGAACTATGTCCAGGAATCGGGGCCAGATAACGGTCCTGGTTGGGAGCAAACGGTGGATTCCCAGCATTCCCTATAACCATCCGTTAGAAACTTGTACATGAAGAAACTACCTGCTGCATGACAAACACTTCATATCAGCTTTATTAACCTGTAGCTCAAACCTTCATGGTAACAGAATAGATTCCTCTGGTTTAAAGAAAACTGTTTAATACTAAGAACTGAAGAAGTGATGCTTTAAAATGAGACGGATCCTCTTTAAAATCATCTTTCCTCAGACTCATAAACCTGACTTTCTTTCTGTCCTTGTTGAGGATAAACGAATGAAAGAGTCACATTAGAGGAGCGAGGCACAGCTGGATCCACAGAGGAGTTTGCAAATCAAATGTAATGTCAACCAGATGATGAGGCTCCTGGTGGAGCAGTAGACTTAGTGGAGGGCACCTTTTAAAGGAAAACAACTCAAGTTCATCTAACTGGCCCACATCTGGATTTAAATGAGTTTTTCGTTGCGGTCTGTGCAGGGAGAACTGCTTCACGTGAGAGTTTGAGCCGTGTGTGTGTGTGTGTGTGTGTGTGTGTGTGTGGCAGAGCAGCGACAAACCCCTTTTGTTTCTATAAAGACGTTTGCCTTGGACGCGACGGTGACAGCTGCAGCGCAACTGACAGGGAGGGGGTGGGTGAGCGGAGGCAGGAGGGCAGTTAAAGAGAAAGAGTGGAGTATTTAACATATTTGACATGCAGACCACGGGTTGCTCTGTGCAACAGTTGATAAAGGAGGAGCTGCTCTGGTGAGAGAAAATCAGATCCGACTTCTAACAGACCGGGAGAACGAGAGGAGGAGGAGGCGGAAGAGAGGAAGAAGAAACAAGTCTGTAACTTTGGATAAGAAGGAAAAAACAAAAGGGTTTAAAGTTCCTGCCTTTCTGTGGGGCAGCAGGTTGCCATGTTTGGTGGTAATCCCCCCTTTCCGACGTGTTTTTGTGAGGCACTCTCCTCTCCACACACTCCTCCGCCGGATTGGGTTTCAGTGAAGGCGCAGACGGGAATGCACAACTGGAGCCTGTGAATATCATAGACTTTTCTGTGTCTTTCCCACTCCAGCAGCTTTCCTTTGGATAGAAATCATTTAGTGAATCCTGGGAATACTCCGACAAAAGAGGGAAGTAATGGAGTGAAAAAAGGAGAACTTGGACTGGAGTCAACTTCCTCGTCTGCCTGCTGCCTGGACTTCTGCTTTAGGGGAGAAAGAGACGGCTTATTACTGATAAGCCTCTTTCTCTGCCCCCCCCCCCCCCCCC